>JAVFBY010195996.1:0-11062 GCA_034781015.1 Tonicella lineata | reverse complement strand
TCTTAAAGGTCAAATGTTAATATGTGCTATACCTCTGGTTTCCGGAGCCTATCTAGAGAACCGTACAATATTTTTTTTACCAAACTTTGTATTTGCTTCAATCAGTTACTTTGGTTGTGCCTTTTGCTATTTTTACGTTTCTACAGTGAATACCTAATTTGCATAATGCCATCTTAAAGGTCAAATGTTAATATGTACAATACCTCTGGTTTCCGGAGCGTATCCAGAGAACCGTTCAATATATTTTGATCAAACATTATATTTGCATTCAGACACTTAATATGCTATTTTTGCGTTTCAACAGCGCATATCTAATTTGCATATTGCAATCTTAAAGGTCAATATGTGCTATACATTTGGTTTTCGGAGCTTATCTAGAGAACCGTTCAAAATGTGTATACCCCTGCTACAAAGAAGTCGGAGGTATATAGTGCTCCAAATGTCTGTCCGTCTGTTTGTGTAATTTTCTGTCTGTCACACTTTCGTTTCCGGAGCATATCTCGAAAACTTTTCTATATTTTTTCACCACACTTTATATTTAATTCAAACAGGTACTCCAGTTGTGCCTTTTGCTGTTTTCACGTTTCTGCGGAGTACATGGGCGGGGGATATAGATGACTTTGTCTTCTTGTTTCTCCTGATTCACAATCCGCTCTCACACCTTATCATGTCAGAACTTGCCGAGGCTGTTCGGAATCCTTCCGTCTCCATAAATAACACCTCGGACGTTAATGGCGGAATTGCGGAATAATACTGACCAAAACTTGTGATTTTAACAACCGCATGAGCTCGACGGAACAGAAGCTTGTCGCGGATTCATAAAAAACAGATAAACTTCTTGTTATTTAAATCACACTGAAATAGAACGCTTTTCTCATTTTCACCTTTGATCTGTTAAAATTAAAAAAAATAGTAGCCTGTGTAGGCCTATGCAATTTAGGTAGGCCTACAATGTAGATCCGATGATGTAATTTCTGACAACAACAAAAATGACCCACTCCACAGTGGAGGATTGCCGACCATGACACCTTTTATTTTGGTAACCTCTGTCTCTTCCAGAGATTGCGCTTTGTTTGGTCGACAGAGTCATGTGGTTTTAACCATTTCTGCTGACGTTTAAAGCTGCCAGCATGTGAAGGGTTGTCTCCCGCTTGTTGCAGTTAAATGCGCGATCTCGCCACAATAATTGATTGAACATGTTTTAGGCCTTACTGTTTTTTTTTCAGGTATGTAAATTTATTCAGACATTATGGTTTATTACTGTTTGCAAACGTTCAAGTTCTCACGCACCAAAACCGCTGAAAGGAACGTGTCTAAGGCGCAGAATTCCTTCTTGCAAAGCCCAAGGTACCAGCAAACAGCTCCCAGGCTGGTTACCGTGGTCCATAACAGATAGCCAGAATATTCCTTCCCCACCCAATTGGAATATAGCCCGATTAATCCAATATTTGTTGGCAGTGTTACTAGTTAAAAACAGTATGCCTTCCTTAGGAATGCCCCCATCTTATCTTCCCAATCCCTTTTTGAAATATTTTTTGCGTGGTCTATGTGCAAGACGATTCCTGGCTGTTCCTCCTCTTAACTACTCTGTCCGGACCCTGGTCCACAGAAGTGTTTTTGAGTAAGGAGTCCACCTCAGACTTTGTCGACTGATTCCGGCCGAAGGGTCCTTTTCCGCAGATCACAACCAGATTACAACCTGTTCCACAATTTCATCTAGGCTTAACAATTGCAGATCCCCAATGCCTGCATGTTGTGGTGGCAAACATGGCGGGATAATAGTACCGTGCCATCTACGGTTCAGTAGAACTATGTCCAGTTTGTTGTGCGTTAGTGCAGCATCGGCGCCCAATGTACGGTAGAGTCTGTGGACTCGTTTCGTGGTAAAATGACTGACATGGTTTCAGGCCCGGCATTCCAAACAGCCCGTCATGTTGGTATGCTTTTACCAGTGTTTCAAGGTCATATCATACTGGCTGATTTCCTCGAGGCAGCAGGCCGACTGAACGGTAGGCTTTTTGTATACTTAACAGCCAGCATCCACCACAAACGGGTCTACACGATTAAACAAAGTCAGCACCAGAGGGAACACCAAGGCCGGCTTCATAGTGTCGGATGCGAGCTGGTGCAAATCCTTATACTCAAACGGTTATTTTGTATAACGAAACCGCTTCATTTGCAAAATCCTTAGAAATAAATGATGCTAGTTAACGAAACCCAAGAAGCTATCTACCTCCGACGTTTTATTCCGTGTTAGCTCACTCTATCACTTTACTGGTGTGACTTTAGAGACCGACATTCCCTCACCATCTATTCGCGTTGCAAGAATTGTTTTTTTCCTTCCGGAACATCTCGCACTTCTTTGGTTTAAGTCTCAGCCGGAAATCAATGAATCTCTGGAGGACAACGTCAAGACCGTCCAAATGACTGTTGAAATCTTAACCCATCACCAGGCCATCATCCGAAAATGCTTAATCTATCTTCCAGCACACATAACCCGAGAAAATGCAACAGGGGCATTGTACAAGTCGAAGCCCATGCGAACGAACTCATTTAATTCGTGCTTTGTGACAAAGTAGGGTTTCTTGCTATTTGACGAACTTCTTTGAGTTGTACCGAGGAAAACTAAACAAGAAGATATAGCTGTCTGTGGTCTGATGTCACTTACACCAGGAATCCTGAATCGGTCATTTGCTCTTTTTTCCGGTCAATTTGTGAAGATCGAGACTTTGTTTTCCGCCAATCTGCGAAATTAAGTCGGGAGTTAAGCTCGCAGAACAAACTGTAGGAACTGCAACTATAGAAAAAGATAATCAATATACTCCTTAACTGGGAGAGAGGGAATATCCACATCTATCCAGTCGTTGTAATCTCCAAAATTCTCGCGGAGCCTGGTTTCCGGGCTGACATCTGCATGTATCTCCCGAACGCTGATAAGACTCTTGTGGGCAGGTACACATGCGCAGATGCAACTTTTTGATACACCACCATATAAAGTAATGTTTTTTTTTAATCATATTTTTTTCTTGTATTTTACGATTATTTGCTTCATCCGGCTACAACATCGTCGGCGTGTTGTGTTGTTATCTCGCAGATTAACGTCGTAAAGTGAGATGGAAGGTGGAGCTAGAAGCGAGACCGAGGGCTGAGTTATATCGCGATTACGTCATATAGAACAAACCTTGCAAAAAGTGCGAGTTTGAGACGCGTTTGACAGCTAAATCAAGATGTCGAGGTGTGTTAGTTTTTACGTGACCAAAGAATGCAAAAATTTATCCCGTGAACTTAAGAAGACAAAGAAAACATGCATATTCATGAGATAGCCACACGTGATCGTATCCAGGAAGTATAGTTTTAATCATGGCGGCTTTGAGACAATATGTCTCTTCGAAGAAGTTGGATATACGATGAATTCGGTGCTGGTGCTGTTGTATGAAAGTTAAGGGATATCGCTGTCGCAGCAGCAATAGCTACCATGTGTTAAGACGAGAAGAAGTAAAAAATAAAACAACATGAAATATGATGCCCATATCTTTGTTACTATCTAGCACATCACTTTAAAAGTTATAAATGGCGTTCTTCTAGATTTGATGAGCACCAGAACAACAATTTGTTTCTCAGATTGAGGAGCACCAGGACAACAATTTGTTCTTAAGATTGAGGAGCACCAGGACAACAATTTGTCCTTCAGCTTGAGGAGCACAAGGACAACTAGTTGGTCCTCAGATTGAGGAGCACCTAGTCAACAATTTGTTCTTAAGATTGAGGAGCACCAAGACAACAATTTGTCCTTCAGTTTGAGGAGCACCAGGACAACAATGTGTCCGTCAGTTTGAGGAGCACCAGGACAACAATTTGTCCTTTAGTTTGAGGAGCACAACGACAACTAGTTGGTCCTCAGACTGAAGAGCACCAAGGCAACAATTTGTCCTTCAGTTTAAGGAGCACCAGGACAAAACTTTGTTCCAGAGTTCGAGGAGCACCAAGACAACAATTTGTGCCTCTGTTTGAGCAGGCCCAGGACAACAATTTGTCCTCAGATTGAGGAGCACCTGAATTACAATTTGTGCCTCAGTTTGAGGAGCACCAGGACAACAATTTGCGCTTCAGTTGATGGAGCACCAGGACAACAATATGTGCTTCAGTTTGGTGAACACCTAGACAACAATTTGTACCTCAGCTTCAGGAGCACCTGACGACAATTTGTGCCTCAGTTTGAGGAGCACCAAACAAAAAATTTGTTCCTCAGTTTGAGGAGCACCTGACTACAATTTGTGTTTTAGGTTGGGAAGCAAGCACCAAGACAACAATTTGTGTCTCAGTTTGAGGAGCACCAGGACAACAATTTGTGTCTCAGTTTGAGGAGCACCAGGACAACAATTTGTCATTTAGTTTGAGGAGCACCAAAACAACAATTTGTGCCTCAGTTTGAGGAGCATCAGGACTACAATTCGTGCCTTAGTTTGAGGAGCACCAGAACAACAATTTGTCCCTTAGTTTGGGGAGCACCAAGAAAACAATTTGTGCTTCAGTTTGAGGAGCACCTGGACAACAGTTTGTGCCTCGGTTTTAGGAGCACCCGACTACAGCCTTAGATTGAAGACAATCACACAAAGTTGACGTTGTATAGAGAACTCCCACCTTTACAGGACTTGTTATCGTCGAGTAGACCATAGCCTTGTTCACAGTCACAGAAATAAGAGCCTTCCGTCTCCACACATATACTACCGCAGCCCCCATTCTTCATAGAACATTCCAGTAAATCTGAAAACAATAGTATTACAGTTTTAAACAGCTTTTTGCTTAAGAAGAAAAATATATTTTCGTAGCGTACGATCGTATAATCTTTGTCTTTATCAGGGAGCCTGATATGTTATGAAGTCTTGAAACAGGTAAAGCTTGTGTCAGTTAGTATCGTGGGGTGCTCAATGGATATTACTTTTACATTCTCAGAGTGAACTGTTGGTGCTTGGTAAAGAAATAACCTTATTATCCATCAACCAAATTCCTGGTGTTTTGATTGGTCAATTTGTGGGGTAATAAGGAAACGTACCACCCTGGAGATTTAAACGTCTCCGGGGTAATAAAATTCAAACATGGCCGCCTCAAAACTAAAAATGTTCTGCTAAATTTATAAAATCTAATGGTAACATTTGATAATCGGTCGACCTGATTGCTATTTAAATATTACCTAATTCACAACCATTACATTTCTGTGAGATAAAAACGGTCGGAAACATAATGATTACCGTTTGGTTGTTTGAACATTTTGTGCACCGTCATTGACAATTGGTCTATAATATTCTCTAGTTGCGCGTCGATGTAACTCGTCTCGTCATTAGGCGGCGCTGTTTATTGCAGGTAATTTAATCAGAACGTATTGTTGATCGCACGGAAACACGAGTTTTAAGCTGTATAACTTTTCTTACAACTTTTGGAAAGTCCATCTTCCATTCAATGAGTAGGCCTATTTTTGAAGTGATAAATGAACTAAAAACGTGTAAAGCATTGGATTTATGACGTAAAGCTAAAGGTTTGTAATCGGACGCAGAATTTGCAAGAAAAAAAAACTGCGTTAATTTTGTTCACCCTTTAAAAGTAAATGTCACACACAAGGAGGCTTGAAGGATAACAAATTTGTTATAGACCGTTTCTATGAGGGTGTACGGTATTTTATGACCGTCCTGAAGCTCGTACGCCGCATTGCCGGCGGCCCAGACCCCCCCCCCCTCATTTCCCACCCCGTCGCCCATCACCACAGCCCGATCCTATAACCGAACGAGTTAGACTGACTCAACACTTTGGTCCACCGTACCTTTTTCCATGGACCGAATTTAACAATTTGCTCTAATGTGCTCTTTATAATTTTACCAATTTCCATTAGACTTTTGGTTCAAAACCTCTTGCTAAATTAGTATTTTCAACAACAACACGTCGGTCTTGGCTGATCAATATCAGCGCTAAAACAGACTAAAGCAAGTCGTTTTGTCATTTCATAAGATAAATCGCAACATCCGTTATTAACAAAGGCATGAAAAGGAACATGCACAAACCTTCACAATGTATGCCATCTTCCATGACCTGATAACCAAGGCGGCATTCACAATGGTGAAACCCGTTGTCATTAATACACTTGTCTTCGCATACATCTGCTTCGGAGCATTCGTCTATATCTGCAAAAAACGATACTTCATACAGTCTTGATAACACTTAAAGGTGTTGAGATTCATTAGTCAAGACACAGCAAAAATGTCACCTTTAATATGAATGACGACGAAATGTTAGAGTTTGCTATAGAGTATAATAATGGGGAACTATATGGCCTGTCAAAAGAGGCAATACTATAGATAGCCCCAGAGGTCAATGCGGCCGTTGTAGTTGTACACCGCCAGAAAAACGGTGTTGGACTAACACCTTTCTTTGGTGCTGGGGGCACGTGGACACCAATAATACATTATTGAAGTTGACAATTGATGTTGACAAAACACATTGCTATATAAAATGGTGTCAAGAGTCATTTGAACACGAATTGGTGCTTGACCATCGTCGACACCATGTATCGGGGCGGTGTTCGGGTTGGCAAAATAAGGATTTTTTAACACAAAAAAGTTTAACCAAGTAAAATACCGACTGTATAACATATATAAATTACTTTTTCTCTCAAATTATTTACTCTGATTTTAAATGACATGGCTTATAAAACACAACACATTTATGCACTGTAGATTTTACAACGCCTTCACATTTTTTAAAGTTGTTATCTTTTTAACATCATTGTTTAATTTTTATATTTGAACAGTTTTTATTTTATTATTCATACAAACGTTTAAAAGTCTTATATTTAAAGCCCTCTCCACTTTGGAAAAAACACATCTCCGATCAATATAAACTATAGTGTTTAATTTTAAACCTCCGTGTTTTAATTATCAGGAACAAAAACTTGTTTAACTCACCGTCACAGGCGTGCTTATCATTTGCCAAGGCAAACCCTCCATAACATTCACAGTAATAGGCCCCTACAGTATTTCGACATAGTTGGGAACATGCTTGCGTCCCTAAACATTCGTCTACATCTAAAATACAGTATAAGAAATCACAATAAACATGCGTTCCATTATCATCTAGTAGCAAACGACATGAGCTTGTATTTGTTTATTACATACGTGAACTTGTATTTGTTTATTACATATATTTTTCTCGTTCTCGTTAGTTTTGTATGACTACGAGTTTTGTTCCCTCTCCGCATTGTGTGAACTTCTCGTATTTTCTTTTACAAAGTTCATAAAATATAAGCCCAATTTGTTTTACTTTATCTGCATGCGTCTCTGTCTTCACTGCTTAATCCAGTTTTTATCCATTGAAGCAGACGTTTGATGGCAAGAGTTGTTCGGCTGTGGTAGTTTTTGATTGGGTATTATTGCAAGATCAAAATGTTTGTAGCCAATCATAATTTCCGCGTAACCGAGTGACATATTTGTTTGTTATGTCACTCATGTTAATATACTCCCATTGGCCAAAGTTTGGGATAACTTAGGGTTTAACCAGCTTAATCAAGTTTTTTTTGTGTGTTAAACATTTTTTGGCGTTATGAAAATTATTTATGATAAAATATATTCATGCGAATGCCGTTGTATTATGCTTTTCTGTTTAAACATAATAATGCGGTTGAATGCTGATATGAAGGCTAACGTTTTTATACCTTTGTCATAAGACAGGGTGTATTATGTATTCACATTGGCGGGCTCGCGGGCGGTTTGGGCGGGGTCATAGTTTCCGCTCAATATCTGCCTTAAACTTTTTTCCGATTTTTATCAAATTTAGTAACTAGTTACAAACTATAAAGACGAAGGTCAAGTTCGATGCTGAGCGTAATCGATGCATACTGAGGTACCATACTGCAAGCTGATTGGTCAGTTCATTTCCGATCAATATCTGGCCTAAACTTTATTCGATTTTTGTAAAACTTGGTAACTAGCTACAAACTATATAACCGAAGGTCAGGTTCGATGCTGAGTGTAATCCATGCATAATTAGGTACCGTACTGCAAGCTGATTGGTCAATTCATTTCCGCTCAATATCTGGCCTAAACTTTATCCGATTTTTATAAAACCTGGTAAATAGCTACTAACTATAAAGATGATGGTCAAGTTCGATGCTGAGCGTAATCCATTTATAATTAGGTACCGTACTGCAATCTGATAGGTCAATTCATTTCCGCTCAATTGCTGGCTTAATCTTTAAACGATTTTAATCAAACTTGGTAGCTAGCTACAAACTATGAAGACGAAAGTCAAGTTCGATGCTGAGTGTAATCCATGCGTAATTAGGCACTGTACTGCAATCCGATTGGTCAATTACTTTCCGATCAATATCTGGCTTAACTTTATCTGATTATTATCAAACTTGGAAACTAGTTACACACTATGAAGGCAAAGGTCAAGTCCAAAGATATGCGTAGTCAATGCGTAATTAGGTACTGTACTGCAACCAGATTGGTCAATTTATTATCGATCAATATATGGGTTAAATGTTGCCAGATTCTTGTCAAACGTACTCAACAGTAGAACCTATGAAAAAGGAGGTCAAGTTCGAAAGTGTACGACATCTGTGCAAAATAAATAGCTAAGTAGAATACTATAGAATCAACATCCCTCAATCAATCCAAACTAAAATCCTATTTAATTAAACTTATACCACAGTGTTATAATGTTGAGAGTGTGGACACATTTCGCTCACTATTTTACAAAAACCTTGTCAGTAGTTACAACTTAAGAAAGTCAGGAAAATTCCTATAAAATAAATTACTATACTGCAATCTTTTCATATACATGTATGGTGTACTAAATATCGTCGGATTTTTGTCAAATTACATGAAGACTAAAGCAAAGTTCAACATTTTTGACTTGTTTAAATTTGCTTTCTGAAATCTCTCCGTTGTATATAGTTTAATATAGTCATATAATACTGACGACAGTAGACAGGCGCATTATGCAATCTTCACATTGCTCTTGTTTTAATGTTAAAATATGTTCTGTTGATGCCGCTTTATCACGTATTTATTTTAAAACTTATTCTGATGCACCGGTATGCCACTGTATATCATGTATTTATTTTAAAAATAATTCTGGTTTTATAGCGATATCATGTATTCATGTTTTATACATATTCTGGCTTATGTCGCTATATCTTCTACTAATGTTACAACCTATATCTGTTGCATTCTATGGCGCTATATCATATTTTCCTGTTAAACATTAGCTCAAAATCAAAGAAAGAAACTCAAAATAAAAAACCGTCTGGCCCTGAAACTCGTCCCTCTAAGGCCACTAGGGATGCTGAGCAAACATTTGGGTGTTTACAGCATATGGATGGGGAGAGCGAATTCTCCCTCTCCTAAACGTTCAGCGGTGTCCCCTGGACCAGAGCCGGTTACATTGTCCAACCGCTTTGGTTCCTTGGGGGAAATGGACGGGGACGACCAATCAGCAGCTCTGTCTACTCGAGGGTGACTCCCTTGGGTCTACCATATTGGCTATACGCCTCCAGAACACAGTTCTGGTGGCTCGCATATAGCAGATGTGCGTGCGTTTAGCAAGTATAATATTGGAAATAATTGTTGATAATGTACTTAAATCTGAAATGATTCATAACTTAAAATATATTTAATCATTTTCCTGTTATCGTGCTTTTAAATCGACAGTATTAAAAGACAGTGTTTGAAATAGTTTATTAGATACTCTATACTTACCTCTAATTTGTTTTTAAAAAACATAAAAAAATGTATATATAGACAAAAAAAACTCATTTAAATTTTAATACTTATGTTTGTTTCATTCACTTTTGATGAACATAAAAATAGTTCGGTGTATGGTTAAATTCACAGATTTTTTCCATTGTTCACTTCACAGCGTAGCTGAAATACCGCTGAATGTGGCGTTAAGCACCAATCGATCAATCAATCAATCTTTTGATGTGGGGTCTTGTGTATGGAATAGTTTTCGGAAGATTAAAAAGATTAAAATGTTAAATGTTGAAATGTTCACGCCACAGCGTAGCTGAAATATCGCTGAATGTGAAATAAAGCATCAATTAATCAATCTATCATATCGTAATGTTTGCAATATTTCATAAATTTAATTGATGTCAATGTATAAAATAAGCAAACTGGTGCCGTCTTACCGGTACACTGAGGTTTTTGGAAGCCTGGGGAGCAGTGGCACATTTCGGGCAGTATACATTCACCGCCATATAAACACCCCTCTCCGTCATCAAACACACATATTGCTGTAATTATATATTTTATTAATGTAGACAAAGAGAAATGACCAACTGACCATGCCTCCACCAGGGATCGAACCCAGGGCCTTTGGTCAGCAGAATGAGCTGTAGATGCTGACGGTATAGTGACCTGAAATTTCTTCAGAGTAAAGGCTGTAAAAGGCACAGATTTATCAGCGCAGAGAACCTAAAGTAGCATCTTTTGTTAATATATATTACCCACTATTGTGTTTATTGTTTGAATTATACCGTACCGAAAATATGGTTCTGGCATATATATATATATTTTATGAATGTAAAGAAAGAAGATTTGACATGCCTCCAACGGGGATCGCACCCGTCATCTATGGCTAGCAGCGCCAGCACTCTGTCGGCTGAGCTATAAAGGCCGACGGAAGAGTGAGCATATAATAGACACAGAATAATATGAATATGGACTATATATGTAATAGCGGGGCTATAGGTAGTTATGCATTGGGTATGGCTCAATGTATATTTTCACCATATGTCAGATAGAAATTAGAACCGGAGTTTATTTAATTAAAAAAAAGAAGCCCACCCATAGCAGCTGCTATTGTCACTAAAATAAGACAGAATAGTAATAATATGATTGAGATTGACTATGTTAGATGTTAGAAAAAAATATATAACATTTAATCAATAAAGGCCCATTTATACTGAACGCGACCGCAAATGCGACCGCGAACGCGACCGCGACGGTCGCATTGGATCGCTTAACTATATTATCAATGAAGCCGTTTATACTGAACGCGAACGCGGCCA
>JAVFBY010195885.1:0-11062 GCA_034781015.1 Tonicella lineata | reverse complement strand
TCAATCAATCAATCAATCAATCAATCAATCAATCAACCAAGCAATCAATCAATCAAAAAGCAGTTCTGCAGCTAATATAACTTCAGCGTATTTTCAAAAACATAGTGTATTATTAATGCAATGATAGCTATTGTAATACTGTATTTACCTACTAGATTCATACTTATAATCCATTATATGACCGGTCATCTTGGCGAGCAGAGGTTAATACAGCTCTGTAGACGTGTATACGTCTCGAGATACCATGTGTTGGGATGATATGACCGGTTTGCTCCATGAACTTTCTATTGTAGACATAAGTTGACAATTAATGCGTTGTATCATTTCACTCTACTAGGCTTGTAGTTGAAATACAAAAACCCCTTTTTATTATAGATTGCACACGTTATGAACATACTTTGAGTATGATTATGTATTATTTTATTTTCAGGTTACAGTACAGCTATGGAAAGGGGGAAACACAGTTGTCAACATGACCTTCAATGCTCGGGGAAAAGGGAAACGCGACTGGTTTGCGGCAGATACACTATTAACAGATCAATGGTCGGACTTAGTACCCGGGGAAAACAATAATTATCAATTTAAATCGTAAGACCAAAATTCTTCTAACTTAAAATGTATAGTTTACACGGATGACAATTTATCTTTATTTTATAATGTCGATCTGTCATATAATACCATTTTTGACTATTTTTTCTAGCCATTTAAATCTACAAATGCAAGTTTCTTAGCAACTGTTTAAGATGAAACTGTATTGGACTTTTACCACAAACGTAGACAAGATGTCCCGTAGCACAATCTGGTTAAAACCGGAACTAAATAGCTCCTCCATTTTTTTTAAAAACATATTTATTCACATAAAACATACATTAAACTAAAAGCCTATACTGTATGTATCAAATTATAAAATTATTACAATATTTTGGTTGAATCTTTTTATAAAATAATAAGTGAGTGAAGGCAAGCGAGTAATGATAATTACAATTAACATTGGTATATTAAGTTGTTGGTATATAAAACAATTAAAATTAAAATGGAAGCTGAAACAAATAGTTAATTTGATATTATAATATTTATTTCTATTATTTAAAATTAGTTTTACGTCATATATCTAATGTGTAAATTTGTAATATGAATCCATGTTACTTACAGGTCAATTCTCGTCGCCAACACGAGTTTGCCGCGTTCAATGAACAATGACATCAACATTGATTGATTAGTTGATAAATTAGAGTTTGCGAGTATATTCGGATATTTCTCTCAGCCCCAATTAAATCGGAATAATACGAAATTATATTTTGATTTGTTTTGTGATTTGCTGGCCGCCGCTACGCTGTTCATGCATGCTTGATCGGCCGGCTCGGGCTACAGAAATGTGACCTTTAAAGTTACCTCGTGCTTAACACACTTTTCACACATATAATCAGGTGAATCGCCGTGTCGAAATAATAAAATCGCAAACCGCTTCAGCAATTACTATATTTTGTTCAATACTTATATCATGTGCACCATACAACAAGGAAGTATGCATAGTATCGAAGAAATCATTAATATATGTATACTTGTAAATAAATGATTTCTCTGCGTGTTGTAATTGGTGCAGTCTTATAAACAGTGCACATGCATGAGCCTCTTGACAAATCGCCAATAAAATTATTAAAGAGATCTTCATTCAAAGAACTGCAACCATTTCTCAATCTGCAATGAATTATATTCGCAGTTCTTTTCTCTACATAATACCATTTAGGAGGAGTTGTCTTTGCAAATAAATCGTACATTTTTTTTTTGAAGGAAATGTAATCAGTAATAATTATGATCGGGCCTGGCAGCGAGTTCCAGTCGCGGACCGCTGTTGGGAAAAAAGATTTGTAGAAAGATGCAGTTTTGCACATATAAGTTGTAAAGTGATTTGTTGCACGCGAAGGGTATACGGGTTTCGAGTAGCAACTTGTTCGATCAGCCTACTACTAAGGGTCGAAATTGTGTCATACACAATTTTGTGAAACTGCATGGTTAAGCCTCTGAAGGCGACGGCGCTGTCTTAATTCAAGAAAACCCGATTCTTTGTAGGCCTACAATAAAATTGTTGTAACGCTTTTAGTAAGACCTGTAATAGTCCGGAGACAGTCTTTTTGAAGAGACTCAATTTTTGCACATTGATCTTCCGTGATATTGTCCCAAACCACATCTGCATATTCAAGACATGGGCGAATAAAAGATTTAAACATAATTTCGAGACATTTGCGATTAAGACAATATTTAAGACCACGGAACATCGATATTTTTTTAGTTGCACTTGTTATTAGGTTGGCTATATGGTCATTCCAGTTTGCATGAGAGTTTAGAGTAAGGCCTAAATGTTTATGTGAATCAGAAGGTTTGATTGGTTCTCCCAAAAATATTGGCTCTGTTTGCGACGGTTGCCTTCGCCGAGAGCAAAGGAGTGATTTGGTTTTGTCAGTGTTAAATGTGACAAGCCAAGACTTGGACCAATTTTCTATTGACAAAAGATCATCAGCAATAGACGATACAATATTTTGATCTGTTATTTCATCAGCAGATACATATAAACATGTGTCATCTGCAAATAGACGAACTTTGTTAATTAGATCGTTTGGTAGGTCGTTAATGTACAGCAAGAATAGCAGGGGCCCTAAAACGGACCCCTGAGGCACGCCTGCTGTAACATTAAGAAGATTAGATTCGCAACCACTGATAACAACTCTCTGTTGTCTATCAGATAGATAACTTGCGAACCAATCTAGAAGTTTACCAGAAATACCCCAGAAACGTAACTTCGCCAATAGACCGCGATGCCAGACTCGATCAAAAGCTTTTGAAATGTCAAAGAATATAAACAAAACCTCTTTTCCTTGATCTAGTGCTTGAAGTATATCGAAATAAATATCGAGTAATTGTGTCACAGTTGAACTACCTGGTAGAAACCCGTATTGGTAAGACGTTATACACGTACGTACATGAGCAAATACCGATGTGATAACAACCCTCTCAAAAATTTTACTAACACAACTAAGTAAAGAGATTGGTCTATAATTTTTAGCTAAAGCTGGATTACCAGATTTAAAGACTGGAGTAATGTTAGCGATCTTCCATTCTTTTGGAAATGTACCCTGGTTTAAGTATAAATTGAACAGTCGTGTTAAGATTGGTGCTATCTCATTCCTGGCTTCAAAAAGGACCTTCGGGCTTATTGCATCAGGACCGACTGCTTTATTAGTGTCCACATTACTGAGAACATCAAGGACATCAGCAGTCTCGAAAGTGAGTTCTGACAATTCCGGTAAGGTTTGGTTAACAAGATGGGGGACATTGACTTGACAATCATCAATTGTGCAAATAGAGGCGAAATAGGCATTAAGCAAATCTGCTTTGCGATTAACATCGTATTCATAATAGTCAATTCCTGGATTATTATTATCACTAACTTTGAGGGGTGGAATTGGCGAGAAGTTACTATTCCTATTTTTCAGAAGTGATTTACATAACTTCCACCAAAATTTATTTCCAATATTTCCTGAATTAATATTTTCTGTAATTTTCTCATTGTGGTCGCTCTTTGCTTTCCTAACTATATTATTAACCCAATTTCTTTGTTTTTTGTACTCGGTAATGTTAGTTTGAGAGGGGTATTTTCTCGATCGGCGAAATAATTTATCGCGTTGTTTAATTTGTAATTTAATGTCTGTCGTTACCCAGCTCTTATCATTCGGATTGATTAAGACATTGCGATTTGGTATTGCAGCATTAGCTGCATTTAATATAGCTCCACAGACTGTCGTACACAACTGATTTATATCGTGATTTTGGAATAAGGTGTCCCAATCAGTGGATTTTAAGATTTCTCTGAGCGTTTGCCAGTTTGCTCTTTCATAGTACCAGATACGTCTTCTATATTTTGGTAACTTCGGAACACTGGACTGTAAATAAGCAAATACTGGACAGTGATCACTGCAGAAATTACTTAACACACCGTGATCAAGAATCAGCATACGATGGCTGCATATAATGGGGTCAAGTAACGTGCCGGATATAGGCCGCGTTGATTCGGTTATTAATTGAGTCAACCCAAATCCATCTATTATATTTTTAAGGTGGAACTTTTGTGGGTTGAGCAAATCGTCATTATAGTCACCAGACAAGAGGAAATTATGACTAGGGAACAAATCAAATGCACTGGAAATTGTATCTTCAAACACTTCCCAAAGTTTAACTTCTGATGTCGGTGGTCGATAAAGAATAGCTATTAAAGTAGGAGAGGATTTGTGTATTTCCACCCATATCAGTTCGAGGTCATTGTGCTCAAGTTCAGGGCGACGAGTAAACGACAATCGTTGCGAAATATAGATACAAACACCGCCCCAAGCCTGAGCACGATCCCTGCGTATAGGTTCATAATATCCAGGCAGTTCAACTGAGCAATTAGGTATATTGGAAGTAAGATGACTTTCGGTAATAGCTATAATGTCGAAATCCGAAAGATTTGCTTGTATTAAATCCAACTTAGCAAGAAGACCGCATACATTTAAATGAACAAATGAAACCGATAGTTTATCAGGCGGACCTGGGTTTAATTCAACATCTCCTGCCAAAAGTAGAAGTGTTTGTACCAAAAGTAGTACCAGTAATGAGTTGGATTATACACAGTGAATATTTGATATGCAAAGATTAAGTTTTGAAGCAATTTGGGAACGCGCGTAAATGTGAAAAATGTAAAGTCAAAAAACACCAAAGAAAAATATGATGATTGACAATGTGCACACTCAAACAGACCGATCGCTGCACGATAGTTTTCTAGACTATTAGCCATAGTAAACTGGAAAAAACAATAAAACAACCATATGGCTGTCAAAAACAGAGAAGGAACGGCCAAGCAATCACAGATGTGGTAAAAAATATATACTGACAAATGAAGCACTTATTGAAAGAAATATAATGATAAGAACAATTAGCATTTAGTTCAAGTTTGTGTATAAAAGGTTTAGGTGACAATGTCAACTTTCAGAAAACTTAAATTAGAAACTGATATTAGAAGAAATATAAACTTGAAGTAAGTTATGCACTAACGCTTATTTTTTGTAATAGTTGACTAATATCAATCATTATTATCATTATCAGGAAGCTATAAAGTAAAAATAAAACAGATTCGTCAAAACCATACCATTGAAAGAGAAAAAAAACCCCAAACAAATAAGTGATGTTTTTTTTAATCTTTTTAGAATTTCGATCCAGGTTTCTGTAATTACTAAAACTATTTGAGAATAAAGTTACTAGCATTTCTTGTTGATGCTTTACAAAACTAAGATCTGTATTAGGTGATTTAATGCCATATTAAGATTATTTCACTCATTCGACAATTCGGCTCAAATCAAATTGAATACATCCAAAGAACAACAATTCACTGGAGCCAGCCACGAGTATTAGTACATTTAACAAGTGAAATGAATACACAAACGGGCATGCACACGCCTGCGCACACACCATAATAAACTAAATAAAGGCTATATATAGGCCCAACAATTGTTTATGTCCCTGTATAAAACTTAGCTTGCTATATACCTGTCTGTACTCTGTGAAAGGTGTCCAGGTGGATACCGCAACGTTAGTGATAAAACAAATATATCCAGTGACCAGATTAAATGTGGTTTTGATTAAGATACATTGAGTATTTTTTTTAGATGTAGTTCGGCATATGACAGAAGGTAGATTGGCGGCAACGGGTGGACAGACAGACTAACTTTCTAGAGGTTTACGTGCATAGCACATGGGGCTGGCACGCCGTCATATAGGTGAAATAACCCTGAGTAGGGGCCTACGGCGTTAAACCCTAATCAATCAATCAACCGTGGCAGTGAAAAGTCCCGATATGACAGCTGTTAAATAAAACGAATTTCAGCTCGATATATTGAGTACTTTTTTTCAGATAGACTTTGTAATACGACACCAGGTACAGTGGATGGACGGACAGACCAACTTCCAGGGAATGTTATATAGATAGCACTACGACAGCGCACATTTCCAATACGCCAGCAAATAAAACAAATTTCAACTCGACACACTGAGTGCTTTCTGAGATAGAGATCAGAATATGACAGGAAGTAGGGTGGAGACGGAAGGACGGATGAAGGGACGGTACCTATTTCAATATACCCCCGTAATATCTTGCAGGGGCATGAAACAATATTCAGCCGGTAAACGTTGGCGTTGTTACAAATTCTTTTATTACACTCAAAAACCACAGGGTGGCACGAGAGGTACACAAATAGTTGTTGACGTTGAATAAAGCTTGATCACTCGTATAACAGGTTTATAGTTGACACGCTTTTAGTGAGACCTGTAATGCAACGGAAACAATATGTTTGGAGAAATTCTTTAGCTTTACATTGCTGTCCTAGATTGTGTCAGCATATTCTAGTTTAGTTCACGGAATTCTGGGGCCGAGGTTCTAAAAACCTCAGCATACTCAAGGCAGACTCTGTGCTCAGACTCTTGAGATTATGCTCCCCTGAGTTGAGATCCAAACTCTGTGGTTATAAAACGTCTTGAGTACGTATTCACAGGAGAACAAAATCAATGTAAATTCCAGCCTCTTGAGCACGATCTTGTGCAGCTTTCTGTCAATAAAGGTACCAAAGCTTTACGCTGTTTTCGTCGGCTGCTTTGAGGGAATTTTGTTTGTCATCGATAAAATGTTTGACTGAAAATTAAGGGCTGATTTTAAAAATCGAAACGAAACAGGTATGTACCGATATGTTCGTACTACGTGGCATGACAGTTAAATGTAACTCGATTCACCACAGAAATTCGAGGAGATTTGTAATGGTTGTTTCTTTGTTAAAAACAACATAGCTTTAGTCTTAAAAGCATTAAACAAAACAATCCATTGCTTTGTCCACGATTCGATCCATGTTAGATAATTAACAAGCGTTTCAGTCAATATATACAGACGAATATCATCTGCAACAGAAAGCCATTTAAACCATAGACATATAACTTTGCAAGAAGACCTCCATGCCAACCATATGTGATCAAAAGCTTTGAAAATGTTAAAAATATAAAGAACACCTCCTTCCCTTGAGTTTAAATCGTCATTGATCCGTGTACGCGACATCTTGTCATTAATTGATCAAGAAGAATAGCTGATACAATGGCCGTTAAGCCGAAAGCTCCGTAGACGATAAATACACCACCTAGTCGACTGATATCCAGACTTTGAAATGGCTTTTCCGTCAACTGAGACGTACAGTTTCCTCTTTGTTCCAACCATTTCTTCTCTAATTGCTGTGTAATTCCAGATTCCACCATCTTTTGTACACTAGAAACATAAGCAATTATAAATCGGTATCAACAAATTGACAGTCCCTAAAGAATAAAGTTATGTTGTGGTTAAGGATAATCTAACCCTCAAATAGAGAAAAAAAAATTCAAATTCAGAAAGTTGCGATATTGAACTTTAACCTTGAGAAAACCCTATATAAATATTTGAATTTGAAGATTCTTAACTTTGAAACCCTGACTGCATGATTTCAAACAGTAGTGTTTTGACAATCAATTAAATACAGGTAGCTAACCGGAGGGGATTAATGGTCTACTCGCAAATATCCACTGTACATGTATACCATTTCTGTTTATTGTTTTTTGAGAATGCTAGTTAGAACTATGCCTGTGTCCATTCGCAGTGCATTAGGGGATTATACGATGCATTTAGCCGCTCACTGACGCCACATGTAGTCGATTGGTGTTAATCCATTGACAGATTGATCACACCTTGAATATAACTCAACTCCTATTTGACAGGAACAGCCTACTCAATTTAGCAAAAATAAATGTTTTAATTCACAATATATATATATAAAAAGTGTTTGTGAAACCTACACAGAAAGGAACAATTCGGAATAAGAAGCAAATTGTTTTGAAAAAAAAATTGTATTACTTAAGGGAATTATGCATGTAAGAAGTAACAGCAGTCGTAAAATACGTCAGAAATACATTTTGTCTGATTTCTCTGCTTTCATTATTCGCAGTACAGCACTACTCCTCGGTTTTTATTATACCTAGAATGCTGATTTTTGCACACTTCATCTCAACATGTGAAACTAAAAAACGGTCATTCAGATTTGTTACATATTTTTTCGTTTTAGGGATATGATTAAAAGAAAAAGAAATTTTACTATTTTGACTCCTATTATAGATTCTTTTTAACTTTAACGCATTATTGCTAGGAAACTAAGACAAACAAGAAAAAGACGAATGATCGTTCTTTGGTTCATATAATCAGAAGTCTATTAACCCGAAGTATGAAACGATCCATTCACCCAAATCAACGGTAATGTGTTTTTTCAGAGCCCTTATACATTTCATATGACGTAGATGCGCATTATTTTAGTTTTGTTTCATTTTGCGCAGTTTCTATTGGCTAAATCGACGGACTATTATGGGATATAAATCTAATCTATGTTAGGCACATGTGTGTTAGAAATTACCACTTGTATAAATAAAAGTAAATCTACGTTCTCTATTGCAAAACAAATAGAAACCGCCCATTGTGGCTATTGTAATAGGCCTAGAATTTCCTTCGTGTCAGACGACACAAATTTGCAACGGAAGAATGTTGACTGCTATAGTAGACGCAATCTATTTGACAACTATATTCATAGATTACAAATATTTCATTTTGAAACAAAATGTACACGCACGTTGTAAAACACTAGTGATTATCTTGTAATTAATTTCAGTTGTTTCGAACAAAAGAGCCACGAGGCAAGATAGTTACTAACTTCGGTCTCGGCGTCCAAGCGATATGAACCACTCTCGGTCGTTCATAAGAATACCTCGGGCTTCGCCCTCTGTACTCTAATAAACGGCCTCTAGTGGTTCATATCTCTTGAACGCCTCTACCTCGGTTAGTAACTACTACTTATATAGCCCCTATATATATCGCTAGATATTAATTTAGGGGTTTAACTCCAACAAAGACGTGATAGTTGTATTATAATCACATCTGTCGTCAGTTTGGAACGAAGTCAAAACCCTCGTCGGCTTCAGTCACTTGGAATTGACTCGGTGCCAATAAGACAACAGAGATGATTGTAACACAACACCATCGATGATACAGAGGTTGTAAACACCATTCAAATAATTGTATTTCAGTCAGGTAATTCACATATATTTCTGCGATAAGGTTAAAATTAGCTTAGGCGCGTTGACGAGTGGCTGTTGACCGAAGTTGTTGTTGACCGGAGGATTGTTTACAGTCATAAACAAGCCGGTGATTGTTGGCTTACAATCACTGCTTGACTGTCAACGTCTTTGTGTATATTTTCCGGCGGGTAACCGGTAACTGATAGTGTTTAAAGCAAATTATTATAGTTGCCATTCGTTTGCTTGTTTCTTAATTATTATATTTTCGCACAGACCCGACTGTTTTGATATAAAATTATAGCATGCTTGTTTGATTGGTGTTTAACGTCGTGACGGATTCTCCACTTGATATAGTCAGGCAGCTTAGCAATTTTTTGAGGAACGACTTGACAAAGCACCATTTTTTATTTATAGGTCCATTAGACCACATAGAACAGATTTAAGACGGGACGCAAGAAATATATACAGTTTTTCACTTAACTACTGTACAAAAACAAAATGTCTTACTTTTGAGCATATATGAGTAACCAACTATATGCTAATGCGTGAATCATCAAATATTGAAGCTACATTAAAATCCTTCATACATGAATTGTAGGGAATGTCATTGCAGACAAAATTGGAACCACTGTAAACACATGATCTCTGACTCTCTTCGTCCGTCTGACTGTCCGTGTGTAGAAAAAAATTTGTTTGGCCTACTACTAGTACTACTACATTTTTTTTGTCCGAAAAAGTCGAAAACTTGGATTTCCATTTAATGTAATGTTTGTACGTACATACGTGTGTACGTACGGGCGCGCGTACGTACGTACGTATGTATGTTTGTACGTACATACATACGTACATGTGTATGTAATGGTGAGCTTTTCATCACTCTAGCGACTTTTTTATGAATGTATTTTTTGGAAACTTCACACACAGGCCTACTTAGTAAATCTCTAGGAAAAGTTTGAATTTCAAGGCCGTAGGTCAACGGTCAAGGTAATGGCTATTTTTGTAAAAAGCCTGTCATCACTCTAGCTTTATTTATAGACGATTTTTTGGGGGGAAACTTTAGACACTAAGTCTTGCTTATTGGGTATCTCTTGGACAAGTTTGAATTTCATGGTTGTAAGGTCAAGGATTTAGTTTTTTTTGTAGAAAGCTTATCATCACTCTCGCAGCTTTATTTATGAATGAATTTTTTTGAAACTTCACACACATGCTTATTGCATAAATGTCTTGGAAAAGTTCGAATTAAGATATGATGGAGTCAAGGTCACTGTGGCTATAAGCAAGGGTCTCTGAAACATTTACAAACATGGCATTAAATCCATACATAGAAATAAATGAACTTTCCAACGACTTCAATCTTATCGAACGCTACACGGTTGTTCTCTACGGTAAAGCAAGCAATCTTGAGTCTGTCGACAAAGCCCGAAAAGAGCCATTCTGCCAAAGTATAAGACCATGGAAAACATCCCTCCAGCTTCAGATGGCTTGCTCCAACACTATAAGCGTGCTGAATATCAGACAGGGTCTGGATAAATGAATCTTGATGGATGGGGTGGACCAGTGTCAAGGACAGCTCATAATTATGTACCATTGTGGGGAACGTTGCCAGTTGCATCCAAAGCTTGTGTCGAATTAGTGAAATGCAATTGCAAGGCTACCAGTGGCTGCACTGCCAGGTGCTCGTGTAAAAAGCCAGGATATTTTGCTGTTTTGAAATTTTGGGTAATGTTGGGAATGTTTATCTGCAAGAAATAAAACATGGCATAGAAAGTCCACCATACATTTCAATTACAATGCCAAGTGGGCTGTTCCATTCGACCCCTATAGTGGCCACTGACTTCCTCCAGTGGTGCCACTGTCTCCACTGAAACGAACGTTGTATGTAAGCTCCGTTCCATTGGGACGT
>JAVFBY010195774.1:0-11063 GCA_034781015.1 Tonicella lineata | reverse complement strand
GTGACATGTGAACGGTGGTTTCCTCCATCCATGGGACTGGCACGCCGTCGTATAGGTGAAATACCCCCGAGTATGGCGTTAAACCCCAATCAATCAATCAATCGAAGGGCTGTTCAGTGTTCCTCTCCTTGTAGGCCTACAAATGTACATGTAGATCATCTTTAAAGTGAGCTTACAAACAAATTTACTATTGCTTCACAGTACAGTATTCAGGTAAAACCATTAGATTTTTTCCATGTGGCAGAGAGATCTAAAGCCGCATAATATTTTTTTTGTTGGTCTTGTGGACAATTTGTTCAAAATACTATTTCTCAACAGCCTCTACACAGAAACGGCGGAACATGTCTGGCATGCGCTCATGTTTGATCTGGGTGTCTCGACTCAGTGGCTATACTGTCTGGCTGCTGATAGATGTACTCCTTTCAGTTTGATGTACCCTCCTAGAGTCCTGGTTCCAGTCCGTCACACAGTGGACCTGGTTCGGTCTGCTATTAAAGTTAGGTATATGAGGAAGTCACACAATGTGACCGTGACTACATGTATTACAGGGTGTTTTTTTTTCTCTCAAAGTTTCCCTTTTTCCACCATACAATTTTTATTTAGTGCAGTTAAGGCCCTAAGTGTAATACCCTTGAGTACGGCGTTTAACACCAATCAAACAAACAATGAAACAAACTGAACAGAAACGAAGAAGGATAAATGTAGTCAGCCTTAGACAATCAAAGCAAAGGCAGGTCTCGAAATAGTGGGTGCATAGGTGCACCAGTGCACCCAACTTTTTCTTTGTGCATCCAAATGTTCCAGCATGGTGCACAGTGTGCATCCAGAATATTTTGTCAAGACTATTAATAAAGAAAATGAACAAACTAAAGATGACCTAAACTGCCTCAATTTCAAAGCAATTGTTGGGATTTTTTTTTAGTGTGCATCCGTTTTCTTTCTCATGCACCCGCATTATATTTTTAGGTGTTCTTGGTGCACCCAAGTTTTTTTTATTTAATTCGACCCCTGAAAGAGCATATTGCTGCTCGGAGTGCTCTTTTTTTTTACTTTGCCCAAAACAATCCTTTAGATTTAAAAGACAAAAAAAACCCCAACTTTCTGAACAAATCATTTTTCTGCAATTCCGTTTTAATAAAAGTGTATTTAACTGCCAGTGATGGCGAATGCACTAAAGAGGATACACATCATCCACATGTAGGATAGTGTACATGTAGGTGGATGCACAAAAGAGGGTATACATTACCCAAACACTTTTTGTCAACCTTAGCTGCTTTGACTGCCCTTAAATATATCAGTTGACTCTTACAGCATTATGTGGGCGTGGTTGACAGGTAAGAATGTTACACTGTGCAGCCAAGCGAGACAGCCAGTGGGCTGTGGTGACCTCGTGACAGTTTAATGAATTCAAATGTAAAGAGATTCCACCTGTGTGTAGCGACTATTCATAATGCATATTGTCTTTATTTATTATTTAAATTTTCGCTTAAACCTCCAGAGACAAGAGGGCAAAAGCACCTGAACATTAAAGAGGCTATACCGCAGAAATTAGGCCAACTGAAACAAATTAAACCAGGTTTTCTATATTTTTCTAGTATGGCCCAAAGTATAAGCTTTTAGAAAATATCAACCTAGAGAATGTGCGATATATCATATTAAAATAATAATAAAGTTTGTAAAATCTATAATAAATAAGTCACATCAAATATAGAAACACAGTAAAATTCGTTTGTCGATTGTTGGCCTAAATTCGGCAGTATAGCCTCTTAAGCTTACAAAGGAAAGAAAATCCTGTTCCATACTGACTGCACTTTCATTTTATACATGTAAGTTTTCCAATTTGATGTTTCTGTTTCCTCCAGCTCATGACTGTGGATCACTATTAGAGCAGAGGCATTTAAACCACCCACAATTATGTTACATGTAGAGGCAGGGCTCGAAATAGAAAATCAAATTTGGAATATCATTTTTTCTCTTCTGGAAAAAATTTGCATGCCAAACAATGAACGGAAAGCTATTTTCAGGAAAAGACTGTTTATTTAAAAATTTAATGGATATGTTCAGATTAGGGTTTTAGTTCACATGTCCATCTCTTGGCTGGGCAAAAAATGGCACCTATTCAGCCTGTGAGCAATAGGGCGCTACAACAGTGGACCAGTTTACAATCCAGCGGCATTTTTTATTGATGCATCATATATTTACTGAAGAGTTAATCAGCCGTTGTTGCAAGTGGTTTTAAGTTTGTTTTTCATAAATTGACATATTAATACAGGTAGTTTTGACCTGGAGAGTAATGATCTGCTATTTTTTGGTCATTTTGGGGGATTTAGCAGGCCATTTTTAACTTAAACTGCTTTGGCTAAAATTTGGCCTGCTTTTGGCTATTTGCAGGCCTCCATTTCGAGCCCAGAAGAGATTTAAGAAAGAGATAAAGCATCATCTTCATAAACTTTATTTATTTTATGCACATTTTGTTATCAAAACAAAAACTGGAGAAAAAAACATCCACAGCATCATATATATACTATATATAATATTTATATACTGTATACAATTGTATACAAAAAAGCCACATGTCTATATAGTGTACACTTTAATTTAATGTGAACAAGAGTGGAAATAAAACAAACATGACACTAACAAAGTGATCAAAAAATAATATATCCATTCAAAAAGGTTACCTTAGTCTTCTAACTTATTTTATATTGTCATGATCTCTAAAAAGCAACAAAACTAACCAGGTTAAATTTATCTATAAAAAGGTTTTAAAATTCTATAAAAAGTACTTGTACATAATATCTACAAATTTATATACACCCAAAAAACTTAGGTTGGGTAAAGAAATGCATTAAAAGAAAACTCTAACAAGAAAACCTTGACCCAAAAACATTACATTACTGTAAAGGAACTTTTGAACTTAATTTTAGGAAATGGCACCAACATTAACTTTTAAAATTACAAATTTACAAGGTTTCGACATTGTATATTATTGTAGGTTATGTATGAGTATATATATTTTTTTTTTTCTCAAAATGTTGAAAATTCTGTACAAAAAATTAGTGTGTGAATGTATGGACTATGGACAGTAATGGCTAATGATAAATGTGAATATTTTGTGTAGATGTGCTGTAATAACATGTAGAGAAAAAACGATAGCCCAAAAAGTAATTTCTTCAACATAAACACTGTGTTGTGGAATGTGGATAGCAACTTTCTAAGGACTTCATGCAAAATTTCATCACAACGTCCAGTGTCTTCATTAAGCACACATCAGCTGAAAGAAGATACTGGAACTTGTAAGGAAATATTACTTGAAGAACCTTAAGAGTAAAGTAACTACATGAATATGTTTTGATATGAATTCTGTGCTTCATGAAGTATGCCAGATAGTTCACTTATTTTATCATTCTCTTAAGACCCATCGGTTCAGAATAGAGTGATTTTGTAGTCACACTGTCCAGGGGATTCCCCGTTTATTGCACAGGCACACCGCAACGATCCATTTGAATGAGCACACTGCGGAGCTGGCATATTTAATTTGAATGGGTACACTGGGCACCAGGCACAATCAATCTGATTGTTAAAGTGTTTAAAGTATGGACTCCATTACAATGCTTTGCCTATAGGCCTCAAATAATCTTAAGATGGCCCTGCTTATAGCATGATAACGATAATCTGAAGAATGAATGAGCCATCTCCATAACATAACTATGCTTAGCACTGCAAAGACCAAGCAACTTATATTATATACATGTACTATTTGATGCTCATTAAATAATTGCACTGTTCAGGTAGTATATATCATAGCACTTTGTTTCCTAGGAGTCTGGGCGCGGCTATCGGATTGTTGTCCGAAGTAAAGCACTGGGTTTGCTTTTACCGGCCGACTTTTGAGCCTTTTTCTTCAGGTCATCGAGTGCAAAACATTTCCATAGTCGGAGTGTTTCGTCAGCACCTGCCGATACAACAGTGCTGCCATCTGGTGACATAGCCATGTGAAGAACTCGAGCTGTGTGACCTGTGAAACAAAGAATAACACCAGTCAAATATAACATTTTTTTTCTCTGCATAATTTATGAAAATATATAGTATATTTGTTTGAATGCCATTATGCCCAACGCTATTTCACTAACAGGACAGCGGTGTAAATATCAATGGTGAAATACAGGCAATGCCTGAAAGAAATCACCCAACCCAATGCAAGCCACCAACAGTTTTAATGATATACTGACATAAATAGGTGTCTTTCACGGGTGAAACTCTCCCACAAATTTATATTCCATTGAAAACTGGTCTCTGAGAGTTAATCTAGAACATGATTTGTCAGTTTTTAATTAATCGCCTTCTCTCCCCCAGAGAGCCTTTTGAAAAATATACGAATGTTTTTACATTAAGAAAAATGGCAAAGTAACGTCAGGATGGGAGCTATGAAAATGTGTAAACCGTTTCGTTTTAAGCTTTGATCCTGAGTGGGACGGAAATTACTCCATTGTAGAATCATGAATCTGTATCTGTATCATAGAATCTGTGATACAGACAACCGGACTGACGTCATGTTTGACTGTCTGTATTACATCATGACACAACAATTAGGACATGTCATTGCCACCCAGGATCAACCCCATCATCAGCGTCCAAGCTTAAACTAAAAAGGTCTATCATGCTTTGTGGTGCACTGTTTTGTTTTAACTCCCCTCGTGACAGGGCATGTGCCTGCATATCTACTGCCTTACCTGTGAGTTCTGTGACTTTAGTCATGGTGGGGTATTTCCATATAATCAGTTGATTCTGAGCATAACCGTGGCAAGACACCAGCTCCCTGTATTCTTTAGACCAGAGCAATGCACACACCTGCGCAGAAAGGAAAGACAGTCATGACATATTCAAAATGTGTAGTGTTGTTTGTCTTCCATTTATAGTGACTGTCTACAATCACATTTGACAGTTGGTCTAGTATTTTTAGGCAGTTGCAGTTGCAAATAGTGTTCCTAGAACGCTTATCACCAGTGGATTTAACAAAAGTGAAGCTATCTAGCAGGCTTTATAAGTAGCACAAAAATCAAATGGCTATATTTACTAGTTCCACCTGAATTTCATATTTTTTTCAGTTGTTGATGGTAAGAAGTTGCCGGTATTGATGGTAAGAAGTTGCCAGTATTGATGGTAAAAAGTTAAAACCACTGGAAATCCTACCAGTCACTAGCGCACAAATTCTTGAAACAGCTCCAACAGCTTTAACAAGAAAGTTCTGTTCATAATTATTAATGTAGCGAAAATTTATCACTGAATTATATATAAATACTTAAAACCAAGTATCTGAATTTAAAATACCCAGTAGATTTTATAGCTTTCTATTAGACAGAAAAGAAAGGTAAAGCTGTCTAACCGGACTGCTTCAATTACAAATTTTATCGTGAATGAACGGATCTCAGGTTAAACTTCCCTAAGGTGTCATGACTTCATTTACGATAAAAAAAAGGTGAATATGAAGTTTTACTACAAAATCTGTATGTTTTGCTTCTCACCTGTGATTTAGTGTCCACACTGTTAAGGAATGACCCAGTATTACAGTTCCAGAAACATATCTGCCTATCTGCTGTTCCTCCTCCGCTAGCTAGTACACCTGCCTCCCACGGTGACCACGCCAACGCCTGATCAACAAAACATATAATAAATATAGGTTATTATGGGTGTACCGTGTTTAAACTAAAAATACTGAAAAATATCTAACGACGCTGGCAAGATATCCTTTCTCATTAAAAAAACAGATTGGGATAGCTGGAATTTGAAAAAGAGATTTACTGTTTAAAATCAATTAATTTATAATTACTAAATTTATACTAAAGTTTGTTTGATTAGGGCTTAGCACCGTGTTCAGGGTTATTTCACCCATATGGTGGCATGTTTATACTAGAGTGTTCTATAGGGAACACAGATTGTTTCCAGATGTGAGAGACTGAATAAGTGACCCCTATGTAGTATTACTACACGTCAGAGACGACAAAAAAATAATTTGCACAAGTGTTGTTTTTTTTCCAATTCTGAACATGTTACTGATGATAATCAAGTCCTAAAAATGAATTTGTTTGGTTTGTTGAATAAATGCATATTTCAGCTGAACCCTGCTATCAAATTGGAACAATCTGGTGAATAATATAACTGCTTAAAAAATATAATCTGATATTTCATATTGAAGTATGTAGGTAAATATGATACTAACCTTGACAGCTGCCTGGTGACGACTAAAGGAATACAAGGGTCTGGTGTCAGTGAGAGGAGCTCGATCTCGGGATGACCAGATGTTTAGAATATTGTCATTACCACCACTGGCCAGGTACCGGCCGTCAGGTGACCATTTTAGACCACAGACCTCCTGGGTATGCCCACCAAGTGTGCCCACATGAAACTCTGGGACTCGCACGTCATGGTGATGGATGAAGCCGCTACGAGATCCGCTGCTTAAGACGTATGAGTTCCAGGACATAGCGCCCACCCTGGCAGAGTGACTGTTCATGTTACGAATACGCTTCTGCTGAGCGGCATCCCACAACTGA
The DNA here is from genome assembly GCA_034781015.1 of Tonicella lineata. NCBI lineage: Eukaryota > Metazoa > Mollusca > Polyplacophora > Chitonida > Mopaliidae > Tonicella > Tonicella lineata. The sequence continues at coordinate 4,509 of JAVFBY010195774.1, read as the reverse complement.
AAAAGCACATAATAAATAATGGATTATTTGTGTAGATTATTAATTAGCTATGATTGGTTGATTGATTGCTGTGCTCAGTGGTATTTCAGCTGTGTGACCGTGTGCCAGACAGATGAGTGAAGGAAACCACCCTGGACTTTCTCCAGCAACATAAAAGACAAGACAGCCCCTTAGCTCTGTGAGCACCAATAACATTAATTTTTATTAGATAAAAATTTGATTTGACATAAAACGAGAAATTAATATGTCACAAATTGAGTAAGAAATACACTGGATATTTGTTTTGTATGTTCACACTTTTAAAACCAAATCGTACTAATGAGACTACACCAACCTGTACTTCTCCACTACTTGTGCCAACAGCCAGGTAATTCCCTTCCTGTATCCAGGCAACAGAGCCGATGTAATCTTCAGGGTTTTCCATCTGAAGCAGCTGACTTATCTCCCCTGACCCAGCATTCCACAGGTAGATACTGCTGCCAAGGGCAACGGCCAGGTGGTTATTGACAGACCAGTCCAGTAAATTTAAATCTAAAAATAGAGGCAAAAATTATTATGTTGTGTTTTTGGTTGGTGTTTATCACTGTGCACATAGAAAGTGTACATATTATAAATAAACATTGTTTACAAGATTTTACTGATTTTAATCTATTAAATTTAGAAACTGTCCAAAAAGTTAATTGATAAACAAAAGTGACTAGTCAAATGCAAGTCCTGACAATTTTGTTAAATTTCTATGGCATTTAATTAGTGTATGAATGTCTGCAGTCCATATTTGGTTAATTTTATAATTTAAGATTCTGTGGAAAAAAAATGAAAAATATGCAGGTAATTCCTTCATGGTGCATCTAAAGTACATAAATTACTAGCAACAAAAAGAGTAATTTATCATAATTGGGCATGACTTACAATAATCGTCTAAGACATCTGGTGCATCCAGTATTCTCTCTGGCACTTGTGGAACATGACGATTCTTCTTCCCACTGTTGGGACATTTTGATGTGCTGTACAACACTTTTAACTGAGACTTATAACCTGCAAAGAGATACAAATAATAATAAAAATTATACATTGAGGGCACTGGCTAAAAAAACAAAAACAGAATTAAAACTAAGAATTTTATGTTTTGTTGAGAGCAAACAATTATCCACAATTTTCAGTCCTTTAACCTATGTAAATCTAGCATTATAATAATAACTACTGTACTTCAATTGAGTAATTGTTCTGAGGATAATTTTCTCCAATATGACGGCATGTCTTGTCATATGCGATTATGGATTGAGGAAACCACCATTGACCTCACCGGTAACATCAAAGACAGGACAGGACAAGGACAGATGATAAGGCAGGACATCACAACAAATCAGCTTCCTGATACCCCTTAGCTCTGCGAGTACCAGGAAGCTCCCACCAACCAACCACTAAAAAAGGTTGCAATGCTTTTGTTCTTCTATTCAGTAGTTTTAAAAACAAACAAACAAAAAGATTTACAAACAGAATACATGTTATAATTTCCACAAACCTTCTGGTGCTTGTGGAGCCTTGGCTTTGTAAGAGATGATTTTATTATTGAGCAGATCTCCATTCAGGTTTTCTGACATAACTCTTTGGTATTCTTGTTTAGCTGGACTTAACATTGCCACATTATCATCAGAATTACTAGTTGTCATTTTGAAATAGCCCAGCTCAAATTGTGTTGTTGCTCTGTTTGGTATGAACCGATCACCTCCGCGTGGGGTCTTTGGTGTTTTGGCAGATTTCCCACCTGGTGTTTTTCTCTTTCCTGTAAATAAAATATAAAATAATATTAATAACTAAATTAGTGTCAGTGTGGAACTAATTATAAGCAATTAAGAAAGTATAAAATAACCATATATTACAAGTACCTTACAAACTAGCTGTAGCTGCTATTAACAATGTTAATTAAATATAATAAAAGCTACAAATGAGTTTGTGAAATGTATTCATTACTTTAAATCTTCTGTTCATAAGGACACATTTATTTACTTCGATTTTATTTATAAACTAAAAAAAAAAATAATCAGTGCCACTTGGCAGTGGTAATTAACATACAAAATTTTTAAAAAGATTTTAATTGACATTAATTTGATGTTAATTTAATAATGCAGGTATTATACCGCAAGGTTAAAATGATTAATGCCATAGTCTTCTTTATTCTGTCAGAACCTGGGGACAAGACGTTTTTTACAATTTTGGCAACTTATGTACCACAAAAATATTGTACAATAAATTCCAATGCAAAATTTACATGTAAATAATTTTTTCAAAAGATTGCGATATCTTTTGTTGTCATAAAGGTGCTCACTTACATATTGAACAAGTGGTATTTGGGTGGTTCTTTTAATTTGGAGGTTGTTTTCTCAGCCTTTAAAGTAAAATGTAACAGAAAGTTGACATTTTAATAGTATTACTTACCAATAGACATGGGAGTTTTGGATCCATGCTCTGGTGTGCTGGGTGTTGAATTATAGAGAGGTTTCCTGGGCGTCTTCAACCCGGCCGAGGCACTGATATTCATGGAATTGTTGCTAAGTGACTGGTTAGATTCGGCTTCCCGTTGCTTACGGTCCCATCTCATCAAAGGTCCTTTTGATAAAGCTCCGTCTAACTTGAGTATATTACTAATCTCATTTTCCAGGTTAAACTGTGCCATGGCTTGAGGATCTTGATTCTGTGCCAATAACTGCAATATCGAGGGATTATCTTCAGGTCGACCTGAAGGAGAAAAACGTACTCTTTTTAACAGGGAACGTCTCATAACCAAACGATGTCTAATATCCATACTGATCACAAACCTAACTAAACTCTTAATAACTATCAAAGGAAAACCAACTCAAAGTCTAAATCCTAGGTGAGCATAAATTGCAGTAATAGAAGTGAACTAAGAACAGATTGAGTTGTTAATGATAAAATGAAAATGTGCAATCATTATATATACCTGTGACTGGATGGCTGAAAGTGGCAAACAATCTTGTACAAGTCTAAACAGAAATGGTGTACAGGCCAATCTGACCAAGTTCTGATCCCTCTCACTGCTAGCCCTTTAACTTACTGACAATACACAGGTAACAGGGAGCCCTTTTGTCTAGATGATCAGTCAATGTACAGCCACTGGTCTCTAAGTTTGGATTTAATTCACTAATCAGTCTGCCTGCCCAGGTAGGTCAATGGGGTGCCAGGTGAGGGGGTAATTAGATTAAAACAGAGCCTCAAGTGAGCTCAACTCACTACTGACTTTAAAAACTGGCCAATGAGGGACTATCAACTCCCTCCCCCACCCTATCCTAAAACCCCCATGTCTACAATTACATATACCATGATACTCCAAGCACATACTAGCCTCCCCACTGCTTTTCATAAATGAAATGTCCTAATAAACATTCAACACCAACCATCTGTCATTTTTCACCAGATTAAACAAATGAACAATCACAAATTGCCCACAACAAAGGTGATTAACACTGGTAACCTTGCTGACAGTTTGCCCGACACCAATTCAAACTACTAAACACCTTACTTAAATAGAAACTATGTTATAAATAACACATAACAAACTGACAGAAGAAAACCAAACTATTTATCTCAATATGGAATCCCGCGCCATAAATCCCATGTAATCAAAATCCAACAGTTTGTCAAACAGAGAAATTAAATAATAAGATCAAAGTAGCAAGCAATATCTACATGAACAAATATATTGATTTAACTTTTTAGTTTTAATTCACCACCCTTTGAGAAGGCGAGTTACATGTGCTTATTAAAGTCATCAATCAAATTCATTGTCTTCAACAGTTGGAATGCAAGGATAATTTTAAAACAATTCAATCAATAACACTGACTAAAAATTAACAATTAGTTGACTATTACAAGTCTTCTAGTCAATGTCACAATGAGTCAATCTTCTATTTTTTTTATTAAAAAACTTAAGTTGAATATTTGTACTTTAACAAACTAATGGCTAAGGTATGATTGAGGCATACTACATGTAATTATCTTAAAAATTACTGATGGCAATAAATTTTAGCAAATTGCTTATATACATGTACTTCTGAGAAGTACATGTATATTTATAAGCAATTTGCTCTGAATCAAGGGTAAGTGTTTATTTTCCTGGCAGTTGCACGATTTATTCAAAATCGAGTGGATAATACGAACAGGCATATAGGCACGACGATATTGGTAGAGATACGTTTTATCCATTCATATATATCCCTTTTAAAAAAATATATATTATAGAGTGAATTTTAGCACTACTACTAGGTACATGTAAGTAACAGTAAGTTTTGAGCCACCGCCTTGACAGTTTCTTCTTGGAAAACCAGTCACATGACGGCAAGACTTGCTATTTTTATAACAATTGTTGCTGGGTGTCTAGATCATAACGTCATGAGAAAAGCCAGTTGTGCACATAACTTAAGCCCCGTCTACACGATACAACTTTTGTTGGCCAACAACGTACAACTTTTGTTTTATCATGTTGGAAGGCGT
>JAVFBY010195663.1:0-11063 GCA_034781015.1 Tonicella lineata | reverse complement strand
GAATGAACTGCCTTAAAATGGCTCAGAATGCATTTACAGTGATCTAGGACCCATCAGCTTCAGGGGCCTAAGTGGCTCCTGGGCCCTGTCCAATTTTAAGCTGGTATAGTAAATGATGGGTCCTCAAACTTTTGGTCTAGATCAGGCCGTGAAAAGAGTTGTGTTTTTTCTTAGCACCTACAGGCAGATGCCATGACAACGACAATAGCCTAGGACAGCTTATGTCCAAGATGTAAAAAGACAACAGAAACAAATTGTTAAAATTTATCTTTATTTTAAAACAAATAATATAGTGGTACACATTGCATACATTCATTTTACAGCACTGCTAATATGTAGCGTGTAGAATGATCAGATAAAATAATACATGAAGAGTCTACATGATATGTAAGGAACAATTATGTAAGTTTAAACAATCTGGTATTAAATTTAAAGCTACCAGAAACATAACAAGACAGAGATTTAAATTTATTTAAAAACTTTATAATTAGTGCACAGTTTTGGTTGGTTCTGCAATAAACATTTGGATTTCAGTCATGTATACATATATTAAGACATTTGAATTATTACATATTCTGATTTAAAACCACACCTATGGAGTATTGTATATTTTACATGGAATATGTATGCTGCATTTTATTATTCTATTTGAATTACATTGATTTTGAATGAAAATTTATAATTGTGAAACTGCAACAAATGAATATATTCATTTTGTGAGGCAATTTTTAATTTGGACATGAAATTACATGTAGGCCCTAGATAGAAAACTATGGATATCGAAACAAATGTATTTCAATCAAGATTGTGGTCAAATCAGGGCTGAATATTACAGGAATAAAACTCAACGAGAATGTTTGCTTTTCTTGATAAATTTTAAGAACCAAATAAGATTATCAAAAAAAACAACAACAAAGCAATAAACGAGCAAAACATCCAGAATCCCAAAGATTAAAATATTCCAGCCCTTACTGTTTTTCTGCTTTTGTGAGATGACATAAGCATCTTTATTGAAAGGTCACCAGAAATAAACAATCATATATTAAAAAAAACTGTGTTTCTTTAAATGCCGAATTATTTTGCATGGTTTTGAATGAATTGTTAATAATTACGTAAATCAATACTGAAAAAGTAGGTACAATTGCAATTTGCTTGAAACATTTGGAAAATTTGCATTATTGAAATCTATTGCAAGAATTTTGATTATGTGCATGGTGGTTATGAATTATGATATGTCAATGTATTAAGACAAAGAAAATAAACATAATAAAGAAGGCAAAACAGAAAGCACATGTTTTCTAGTCAGTGATGAAATAGTAGAAGGCAGAGGCGTTTGACAGTTTTCAGAAAAAGAATCACACACTGATGATTTGAGCCAAACTACTACCAGTGAGAAAAAACAAAATTATTTAAATTTAAGTTACAATTAAAAATGAAAGTAAAAAAAAAATACTTCCCTTTTAGTTCTATTGAAATTTTAGAAAATGTTCTCCTGTTATAGTTACTGTAGTAGGACAAGTTGTATCATACATGTATATAATAGTGTGAAGCATGTAAGACAAATGATAAATCTCAAGGGAATAACTGAACACGTATAAAGCTGTAATTATTATTAGCTGTCAGTTTTACAATAAAAAGCAGTGTCATCACTGAGTTCACAAGAAAGAAGAAAAAAAAGGACCTCTGTCAAAAATGTATTAACATTGTCCAATGACTGGATTTGTAGAAGCCGGGAGACAGTTGAACAGGAGTTACAGGACCTACTTGCACAAAGCTTCCTTACGCGCTTCCTTACGCTATAAAGGTGGCCGTAAACTGTCCTTGGCAATACAATTCCTTCAGCCTGGTCGTTTTGATAATTAAGATGGACTCGGGCTAAGATAGCTTTGTGCAAGTGGGCCCTGGGCATTGTTTGAATTTGTTTCACAAAGCTATTCCAGTTTTATTTGATCTCAATTGTCAAAGAATCACAACATCTTCAAAAGATATTTGTTATGTTAGTTTGATTTCGGATTTATGCCGTTACGGTTACTTTACTGAAAATAACTGAAACAAACATCAGAGTTAATTATTATAGCCCAGAAAAATCAATGAATCTTTGTTTGATCAATGTCTTACTTTTTACTTTACTGCTCTAAGAAAGACTAGGTTTTACTGATAATTATTTCATTCATTCTCACTAAGCCCCGATTTTTGAACAAATTAATGTAGCAATGTCAAGTACAAAATCAAGTATATACTTGTACTTCTAATCTCTGATTATTGCTTGATAAATTGAAAATAAAAAAATTAGTGTGGAACTGAGTATCAAAACCAAAAACTAGTATATAAACTGCATACGTAAGATGTCACAAATAAAAGAACATCTGATAACTCTAACATGAAAAAAGTAACATAGAATAAAATAATCATAACTATAAAGTAAATGTTTTAAAGAATTTAATATGGTATGAAAATGATTTTTTCTTTTTGAAAACAACTGAAGAACACGAGGGGAAAACCGGTGATGTCACTTTTTAATTTTATCAATTGGAGGGTTAATGCACCAGCCAATAGTTAGCAACATAAACAAAACAAGGCTGTCACATATTTTGTATGGTACAAAGTTTAGCAGTGCAATGAAATAACATTTATCTTGAAACTTTGTTTCTCAGTTTCTTCAAAATTGACAAAACTGACATCTCTGGTTTTCCCCTTATGGCCTTCAATAGTGTTTAAGTAAAAAGTTATACAAAGCTATGTCTATAACTTCATATAAAAATAAAGTCGATCAAAATAACTATAAGTATGAAATAAGCTTTTCAATTGTGCAATCTAAAAATTCACTTTTACCGCATAATGAGAGCCAGTTCTTACCCAGTGTTATTAATGTAAGTAAAAATGTTGGTTTAACTTATCAAAGTTAAAATATAAGGATATCGCTATATTGAGGCTACAAAAATGCTCATGAGTAAAATTCAATTTTAGTAAGGTGAAAACTAATACATTAATACTCTAAAATAATACTAGTAGGTGCATATATATTATAAGTGTCAATTGAATGTTATACTTTAAAATACAAGGGAGGTAACTCCCATAAAACCAGCCAGCCAGCTGACCCAGTTATCCCCCTTTGCTTGTGAGTTTCACACAGCAAAAGGGTCTAGTTAAAGCACTAAGATAAGAATCACAATTTAACTCTCTCACTCACTCAGCTTATAAAAAATATTCTTTTTCTTGCATCATTAATTACACAAATGAGGTAATACTATCCAAGTTCAAATATATATGACATGAATGTATATATGAGAATATCACATAAAAACTGTTATGGGGACATGAATTTGGTGTAATGCCATCCCATCTGCCATCTTGACGTGAAGTTGCCGCATTCTAAGTTTGAATTTGTTATAAATTTATTTTGTTCACAAGATGTGTGGGACGGACGAACAGATAGCAGGGGACAACAAAGAAATATATTTGTATACAAAATTCAGGGTAAAAATAGACATTATTTCTTACAGCAGTATTCAATAATTCATCATCACTTTCAAAAATAATTCAACAAAAAACACAACCATTCTGCATTTAAAATTGCATGACCTTTCAGCCTATCGGAATTCCATGTTTTATAAGAATTATCTATAATAACACCTGAAATTTTTACAAAATTTCTCCTTAACAATGAAAAACTACATATTTCCACCAAAAAAAATTAAGTTGTAGGGTTTACAGGCCTGTGCTGTCACGTTTTCTAAAAATTAGTCCTCTAAATTTGTTTTAGATAACCCATCAGTTGCATGTCACTGCTTTGCTGATTTTTTTAATACATACGTGTGCATTAATGGAAAATCAAGCTAAATTGCCTTATAATACAAATTTCATTTGATGTTCAAATTGACAAAATTTGTCAAAATCAGCAGCAAAATGTGATTTTAGATGAACTATTTGGGAAACCTATATATCAGTCCTCATAAAATGAGTTTGCATAACCATGGGAAGGCCCAGTTCTGTCCGTTCTCCCCAACAGCACAGGCCTGGGTTAAAGTTGTCACTCAAGTACACACATCTTTCGCACTTCAATATCTTGCGGGGGTAAAAAAATATCACATAACAGGTTGTTGGTATTTACAAGGGTGATGTTGCCACAGCGCTTAAAGAACTATCATCGTAACATCACTTCACCATTCGTTATCACACTAGACTCCAGAATATTATTGTCCTTGTTTGAATTTTTCCTTGCAAATAACCAGGATGCACTTAGCCTCTTATGCGCCTTCCCACTTTTACTCGACACCATACTTCCATTTGGACTTTGCATACGGGTAGGTGTACTAGGGATACTTGTCGCTGGGGAACTTCGGGGTTCAAGGAAATTTTGGCTCATTGGCGTCACAACTTTCATTTTCAATGTGTCACCAGCTTGTCTGACAAGTTTGACAACGTCATCATGATGCGCCCATTTTGTGTCAACCACACCAACCTGAACAACAAAATCTCCAACCTTCATCCCAACAGCCTGCATATAAAAAAAAAGTTGATTTTAATTTATTCAATATTTTTTTTTTTTTAGCATTTTATAAAGGTTTTTCATTGCCATTTTGGTAATTATTATTGACTGCTTTGTGTATAACAGCAAGCACTAGGGTATTTATATGATCGTGAAGTCTTCAACATGAAGCAGAAACACAACCCCAAAAATGTTAACTGTCCTAAATAATGCTATGATGTAAATTCAATCTTCCTTCAGACTGCAGTGTTACTGACAACAAGAATGTACCCACAAACTTCAATGCTCTTAGCCAGGCAGCTGGAAACTATGAAAGTATCCATTTAAAGCAATGAACGGAGTGTCCAAGATTTTTAAAGCCAAATTATCTGTTTGGGTATCTGAAACTTTATGCTATATACCATGATTAACAGACAAAGGGAAGGACGGTTAGCATTTTCTAAGTCATCATACCACTGAAGCGGTGGGGGGCAAAAATTAATGCTGTGTTAAAAAAAAATGTTTTTGACAGTCTATGTACCTTTATGCTTAAAACAAACTGTCCTATAAAGGTCCATCCACAATATATAATAATTATGAAAAGCGTATAAAAGAAAACCTACCTCGGCAACACTGTCCTGTTCAACATCAGCAATAATCACAGGCATGTCACCACGGAGACTAAACCCAAAACCATCAGGTCGCTTGACAAGGGTCAGGTTTCGTGGAGCTGACCACTGAGTCTTGGCGTTGAAGATTTTTAATGGGCCCTGCAATATGGAATTATCACATTTTATTAGTCACTTATTTACAACTTGGCATTATCGTTGAAAATATTATGCATTCTGTAAAGACAGCGATGAGCTGAAGTATGTTTTTTGTTTGTTTGTTTAATTGGGGTTTTACGCCCAGCTCAGAGGTGATTCACCTATTTGAGGGCGCACTAGCCCGATGGTGGAGGAAACCACCCTTGACGTCACTGGCAACATAAAAGACGAAACAGGACAAGGGCAGGAAAAAAAACAAAAAACAAAAACACCACCGAAAAAAGTCTATTTCCTGATGCCCCTTAGCTCAGGCAGCACCAGGTCATCAGGAAGCTACCGCCCAACGATCCCCTGATGCCACAGTAAATTGGCTTCCAGATGACCCACAACTCAGAGTGCATCATGGGGCAGGAAGCTCCCATCATCATTTTTCTTTGGAAAATATCGAGGTCTTCTGATTCTGTGTACAGGTATCTACGTTTTGTTTGTTTATAGAAATAAAATAAAGGACCAAAATTTGTCCCCTCTTGGCCTTAAGCTTTGAAAAAGATTGATGGCTTTTAGTGTAAGTTTTACTGATCCTTTTTAAAAGTTCTCAGTCTACATGTATGTTTGTTTGTTTATAGACATAAAGGGTAAGAAAAAGAAAATGTCAAAATTAACCTCAATGACCTTTATGGGTTAGAACCTTACCAATCTTTCGAAAATATCGGGTACTTTATGTTTTGGCAATTCGGGAGCAATAGGGGACACCTGGTGGCCGGTTTGTGCTAAAATAGCAGGAACATCGACAAGCTCCGTGAAATCGTCTTCCTCTTCCAGGTCAGAAAATTTAGCCAAAGTTCTGCAGAGGAAAAAAAAAATCAATAATATTGTACAAAGACAAACTGCTATAAAACTTCAGACAGGGGTAAATCTTCAAACAAACTGATTATCGACGGGAAATGTTTGTCGAGATTAGCTTCTTAGTGTCCCCCAAGCGAGATTGTCTCAAAAATCAATATGTTCATTCGGGCATTCCTTAGACAGCTTGAACAACAGTTCCTTCCGTAAAATCCCCTTTTGAGAGAAAGAGGAAAAAAAAAAAAGTCAAAATCATCAATTTTTTTGCACTCAAATTTACAAACAATCTTACATGCATGTCTGAGAGCTGATATTTCACCCACAAACAAAATGCAATTCATAAAATTTTTATCAGAAATACTGCGTTTCATACTTAAAAGTCAATTCTTGCACTCTAGGTTATGCTGAAAATTTGTTTTTAATTTAAAGAGAAAATTGGCTTGTCCTAGCTGACATACATGTACATGTACATGCTGGAATTAAAGTCAACACAAATGCACATTCCGAATACCTTAAAAAATATAAGAATATTACTGAATCTACATGATACAAGTATGTCCACAAAATCAATGTTTAAAAAAATACACGTTAAAACTCTGTTATATGAATAATATCCAAAGTAATTCAGTTTAATATTTGTGCAACTCTAAAGGACAGGCAACTGATATCAAATTATTTCATGGATATTAAAAGGTACTAAAGTCAAATATGGTGACAATTACTATGATTCAAATTTAAGGAGCGTGGTCTCTTTTGGCTGTATATTAGATCCAGGGACAACCATTATCGGGTCAGATAAAAGGGAAGTAGGTTTGAGCCCCACACACCTCTTCGGCGCAGCTATACTATTGATTACTGTCCATGCTTGATAATTCTCACACATAATTGCCGTGTTAGATTATGTTACACACACATTATCAATTATATATAATTACAGTGATATGGCCGCATCGGATTTGCATACATCTGTCTGGGAACAGGATAAATGAAAAACGTCTGGCTCCATTTTCAAAAAATTTATCAGAATACTCCAGACAGACCAAGGAATAACATTAACTGATTAAATTTTGGATGGCCAAATTTGAAGATCAGGCCGCTTATTTCCAGGCCTGGACTTGTGTATTATGTTAAACTCTTCAGTGAAATTATAGTCAGCCGTTTTGCTTACAGCATACTTATGTCCGTCTGGGGTAAATATCTAAAAAAAAAAATAAAGAACAAAAAAAGTGAACAGCTCTTGATGTCCCTCTGTTGGCCATCGCCCACTTTTTGACTACTTTTGGCGGTTATTTCACTGATTTAACCAACATACAAGTACAAGTACCTATCATGGGCGTGTCTAAGAATTTCCTGAAAAGTGTCCATTTTCCTCAGTTGTTTACAAAGGTTATGTATTCGTAAAGCTTCTTCGTGCAATAAAATGGCTTCTCGCAAATGACCCTTTCCTAAAATTGAAAATAAAAAATAGAATTACATGAAGTTAAATTGACGTGAAAAAAGTGATATAAGTACTGATCCTATGTTTTAAAAAAATGTAAAAAAAATGCATAGATTTAAAAAAAACTTCTTTACACAATTTCACAAGATTTTCATAACAAAAGCTGATAAGCGGATTGCAGTTCATTTCTGAACATTGGCTGAGTTTATACTAAGTAGACGATCTCTGGTTGCATTCAAAGCCGTTTGATACATCTTCTTAAAGATACATGTATACTTGATTACTTTCTAGCCTAGGTTCTACCCATTTTCATACAAGTTCTCCAGCTAACGAAGGGAAGTATTTTCTCTGGTCTTTATGGAAGAATTGTGTAAAATTTGTGGCTTGATCAACTCTACATGTACAGGTGACGGCCATGTGACTTGTTATCTGTGTCACTTTAGGCCTGCTTAAGCATACCCGTGTATAGAGAATACCTATCCGATCTCTAAATCTACTCAGGGTATGAGATTAGCATCTTTGCTTAATTCATAGGTGCTATTAGTATTGGTCCCACTTTCAATAAAAAGTTGAAAAAATGCACTGATATTTAAAAAATTCTTTGCACAATTTGACAAGATTTTCAGCTGATCTTTTTTATAAGTAGCTTCCCAGAATAGGAATACCATTTTTACTGAAAAGCCTTCTCCTTGGAAAACTGTGTCAAAAAACACTATGTCGATCTTAGCAAAATTACAGTTGAGACCGCATAAATTACAAAAATTTACAATATATCGCAACATAAAATGTAAACGGTTATATACCATTAAAGATTAAAATCAAAATGAATTTATTGTAGGAAAATTTAAAAAAAAAAAAATGATTCTGCTGATTAGGTCTGATCTAAGTGGAAGCTAAGCCAGGAAAAGCATGTCTGCGATAACAAAAAAAAAAATGTTTGATGAAATAGAAAAAAAACAGAACAACGTACATAATAGGAAACAAATCAATTGAAATGAAAGAAAAAATAATGAAAAATGAAAACTAAACCAGGAAAAGCAGTTCTGTTGATAGATTTTCTGTTCCTCTGCAAGTAAGAAGGAACAGGTTACGGATGGATTATTGGGTGTTAACAAACAGCTACTCTGTATAGAACTAAGCGGAATATTGATGTACATTCAATACAAAACAAATATGTTAGAGCCATGTTTACAGCAAAGATATGATATGTCAGCGTGAGATGAGAGTTCCTGTTAACTGTATAAATATTGACAAGGGAGATTACTCAGGAATGACACTTCCCCGTCTGTGTAGCGTGATCGAGAAAATATCAAGAAGGCCAGCTTTCATATGGATTCAAACATAGCAGTCTAATGTGAGCGTTAAACAAATAGACTATGTCACCTTTAATACAAGGGGAAAAATCTCAGTGCATTTTTGGAATGCAGTACAATGAGAAGTTTGGAAGGGATATTAAGCCTATGTTTGTTTAGTTCAGGTTACACCACTCATATATGATGGGTGAAAGAAACCACACCTGATGCCAGTAGCTGCAATTAAAACTGAAAAATAACAATACATGATGCGACAAGTCTCCTTCCTGAAGCCAATACATGACGCGACAAGTCTCCTTCCTGAAGCCCCTTTATATAGTTCTGAGAGCACCAGGGTTCACGAAGCTCCTTTATAAACCACCAACTAAACAGAGTTTCAATATCGATAGTTGCATCTTAGAAATATAAGTGTACCACAAAAATAACACAGGGTTACCAGGGCTTCATAGACGTCAAAATGTTTATCACCCTCTTTGACATATTGAGTATTTTTTTGCTCCAATTTCAGTTTTTTTTAGTTTTTAACAGCTAATCTTTGAGAATAATTTTTTTTCTGTACTTAGTTTATGTTAAATGTTGAGTATTGCCTCGGAAAATGCCCTATATTGAGTTTTTAACAGTCCCTATTCAGTTTTTCATGATTTTTTATAACCTGTTACCGGTGTTAAAAACCGACGTCTATGAAGCCCTGCTACAGACAAATTTAACTGCTACTATGACTAAGCCGGTATGTTTGCGATAGTCACTAAAGAGAGCTACATGTATTTCAGACAATATATCAATGGCCAATTACAATATAGGTTATGTTTGGCTTGCATTTTGTGTATGTCATATCAAAGGCCAGTGTTGATGGAAATGACTGACAAATGATATTGCCTCTAGTTTTTTCCCTACCATATTAAGTAGTACAGAGTAATGTGGAGAATCCATCATCATATTCCCTTGACTACGACATTAAACACAAATTAAACAAACAAAATTTTATTTTGAATGCATTTTACATGTAGGCAGTCTAAAAATTCAACAATTGAACTTAAACTTGCATGTTATTCTGTATTCATTAGTTGTAGTCACTATGATGGTGCTGGTTCATTAAACTTGTGTAATTTTTCTATTTTTTCAGACAATATTCCGGGCTAAGTTTAGTGCTATAACAGACACAGATATTAAACATGCCATGAATAACCTTGTGTCACCAAATGAGAACGAAGCTATGTCTGTGGATGCTAGACAAGAGTTGGATCTGAGAATAGGATGTGCCTTTACCAGATATCAGACCAAATTCTTTCAGGTTAATATGTAATAGGTTTCTAATTGTAAATGGCAGTTAGCGGGTGTTTCCTAATGCCCTAAACTGTGGAGCTTAGCTATAGCCTCTGTGTATCTCTAAAAGTGCACTTTGACCATCTGGAACAACTTTTTTTTTATTTGAATTTTTATCTTCCAAATTCATTTTAAAGCTATGCTGATGTCCCATCCAGACAACAGTCTACAGTACATGTACAAGATCGCTGAACAGTCCACAGTACAGGGGCCCGTTTCACAAAGCGATCTTAGCCTAAGTTGAACGTAATTTCCATGACGACACAATACCTCCAGCACTGGTCGTCATGGTAATTACGTTCAACGTAAGCTTAGATCGCTTTGTGAAACCGGCCCCTGAAGTGTTTACTGATTGAAGGCGACTAGTTTACAAACCACACAGAACTCTTTAGTGCGTAATTACTAGTAAGAGACAGTTATTCAGTTACATAAAGCTTTAAATTGTACCAGCGATTTTGACGGCAATCCAATTCATTATGCCCGTCTAAAACTGAAAGTAAAATGGAAACTCACTGTGCAAACAGTATAATAATTTATTGATCAGACGATAAAACAGAAACTAATATTAATTAATAAATTCATTGCACATGTCCTTTGAATTCCTAGCCATCAATCAAACAAAAACAGTACGTTATTGACGCCGCAAATCTGAAGAAAACCTCTGGTAAACTAGTCTCACAGCTTGCCGGTACTGCGCACGGTTCAGCTGTCCACTATCGGCACCATTGGTGACCTACATGTATATAAACAGAAAAAGGGAGACAACCTAGTTATGAACTAGACGAAAATATACAAGATGTTTCAGACGCGTGGAGATAGATTCAGACTTATGAGGGGCGGAATTTTACTTGTTACTTTTACACATTATGTTTGCTAACAAGTGACTATATATGCAGGGATGTATTATGAAA
>JAVFBY010195551.1:0-17995 GCA_034781015.1 Tonicella lineata | reverse complement strand
TTACGTAAGCGTGAACTAAAGCGAGTTCGTATGCATCTTCCCACGGCAAGGTTAATATGTATAAGTTTACTTTGATACCTCTGAAGGAAGCCAGGTCATTGTCGATCTGCTTCTTTTACACCTTGCCTTGGGAAGATGGTTCGTATGTGGTCAGCTAAAGTAGGCCTATATAGCATATTGGCATATTTAGCAACTAGGAGGGAAACCCCCAGATAGCATTTGAACATCATAATAACAATGATGGTTTGCGCTGATGGTTTTTTCAACATCAGTTTTGATCGTTTATTTAACGTGAGTGTAGGCCTAATGTTAACGGTCTACTCTGATTAAAATCAGCATATCTTTTCCATGGTATAAAGACAATGATACACGCACTTGACAAGCTTGATAAAAAACATCGACTTATTTGACATATATAAGATTTTAACGATAGGTTTAGTATAAGGCTCCCCTGACAACCAATTCAAAACGCTAAACTCCATTGGGAACGATGTAAATGTTATATCAACGTTAAATAATCGAGCAAATCAAACCTAAAACATAATTTAAACGTTTTGTTAACGTCCGCATTCTACCTGGGGAAAAGAATAGGGAATTTATAATTACCTTGACTGAGTTTCCCCTTGTACATTATTATGTTTAATTTGTCAGTTCATGGTACACTAGTGGGCAAAACAGACAGATTTGTCAGTGACATTCAGAAGTTATAATCAAGGACGCATATTGTAGGCTAGCTCTATTGGGCTTGTACATTACATACACCTACTGCAATTTTCGGAACAAAAAAAAACAACGGGTTTATATAATTAGTTTAGCGAGGCGCGGCTTATCACGTTACGTGGAAGTCTTCGTGGGACTAACATGACACATACAACTATACTTTTATAGAAGACATAACTGTATGGGTTCCAACTTATTGTTTCATGCTGATACCGTTCTTATGCGATTGGGGACGTGGGAACATCGCTTCAGCATGCAATAAATTGGAATCGGTTGGAATCCATAAAATTATATATGTCTCCCGTTAGTAGGCTAGGCCACACCGACTTGTATATAATGTTAATGCCGCCCAATTAAACAACTGACTACTTTTTTTTTATAAAGATGAAATATTCTCTTTATTTCTTAAGCGATACGTTAGGAGAGATATTACTATATAGAACTGTTCTCAAGCACAATAAGCAGGTTCGCTCTGTGAGACATACCCCGATACATGCAGCAAATACGAATCATGCATGTGGCTGTATGCTTTGAGGCATGTTTTATTAAAACATGATGACTATAAGCCTAGACATTTGTGCTGTGTGCATTTATAAACTCTCCTTGCAAGAAAAACACGGTCAAATTCAAAATTCCAGCTCCGCCATGACTTGCGTATTTCCAATTTCCAATTTTCCATCCGCTAAATAGACCTACTGCCACCTTTTTCAGAACAATCCTGGCAATATTGGCTGAAAAATAGTCCATCAAGTTAGTGTTTACATCAGTTACAAAAACCACAACAACAAAAGCGCCAACAAGTGATTGAAGTAGACCTCGTTGAACACGTGGTAAAAACTGAAGATAAATTGTTATTCATATAGAACTGCCCTATGCATGTGGTAAACACAGTATCTTTTGAGCATTATCATATTGGCAAAACTCTGGAGGAATGGTAATTTTTCAACAGAGCATTTCCATAAGTTCCGTTTCACCTTTCTGTGGCTATGTGGCTTTCTGTTGTACACCACCGTTATTCACGGAGCACGGCGTTCAACAGCAATCAATTAATCAATCCAGAAGTCTTGCCTTGTATATACAATCTGGCAGTTCATAAAAATAAAACAAACTTGTATGATCTCACCACGAGGTCAAGTGGTTCTCCGCCCCTCCCAGCCAAGGCGGCTTGGTCCAGACATTTCTTCAATCTCATATGGTGTGTGTGTGGACTTCGTTCTAGACCCCAATGACATAATAACAAAAAAATAAAATATGAAAGGGGCGGTGAAGCCGAAAAATCGATCTCTTGACTTAATAATTGACTTAAAGACCAAATAATCAACAATGTGTGTCTAATGTCCAATGGTAAGTTGAAGTATTTGTCAAAAATTAGTCACAAGAGACAGTAACAGTGACTAACATACTTCATATTGGCATCTATACAAAATGAAACCAAGGGTCAAATAAGGGGGCTATAGATTATGTATATGACACTTACTGCTGCTTTTTTTCCCCTTAAAAAAAAATGTAAATTCTGATGTTCCGAAAACTAGTTTGACCATGTAGGTAAAGCAGAAACTTTTGACACACATATTTGAATACATAATAGTATGCATAGATTGCATGGAATAATTTTTTTTACCATATAGGCCTACCTAAGCCTTCGAAACGAAATTTGGTCTTTGTATAGAAAATTGGAAAGAGTTTTTAAATGTTGGATATTTCATTTGGGACATTATACAATGCGCCCTCTGTTTACATTGAACCGTTAAAGAAAATGTAACTGATAATTCTCGGAAACTGAAAATATAAAGAAGTTTTTCATGTCTGTAGCAATGACGTCTCATATATCAAGACGACTCAGACATAAAGTTTTTACAATATGCAAAAGACATAACGCAGGTTTATTTTTACTTTCCCATTCACATGCTGATATTAGTGACTATATTGCGTGAACTCACCCTTTGTTTGTATTGGGCATCTTTCCTCCATTTCTCAATACAAACAAGTTAATAATTTATTCTTCCCAAACCAAATAATATGGCTTCTATGTTATTTTAAAAGTATTTTCTTCATGAGACTTTATAGTCCTGCTAGTCAATAACATTGGATTAATAAATAATAATAAAACAATACAATTAAGCCATCGGAGTTTCCTATCCAAACAGGTTCATGTCCATTGTTTATTGAATATATATGTGAAGTTTTTGGGATATGTTTTTTTTATAAATGCAGAGAAAGAAAATGTGACTTGCCTCCACCAGAGATCGAACCCGGGGTTCGATCCCCGGTGGAGGCATGTCAAATTTTCTTTTTCTGCTTTTATTAAAATATATATTTTTGTACTCAAATCAAGTAATGCATCTTCATTGTATATTATCAGAAATCTTCTGCTATTATATATTGCAAATGCAATCCACACTGGCATAGAACAGCCGATGAATTAAAACCCGACAAATCATAATATTCTACATTAACCTTCAAACACGATGTCAAAGGGCTATGCTATTATGCCCAGGTTGCTTACATTTATGGTGAAAATGGTAAAAAAAAAAAACAATTGAATTCATCAACCATTTGATAAAAACCTACGCTGGTATATAACCGGCTTCGGCGTCTTGGTCATGAAGAGGCTCCATTTTATGTAATGATATTCGGCAAATTTCCGAAAATGATACGGTCATCGTCCTTTGAATTACAGCTTCATGAATACGATCGACCTACATGGTGATGTCGTATACGACGGTAGAACAATGCAATTTGTTTTTATATTTACTATCAAATGTTGATTGCCATTCTATTGATCATATTTTTCCAATACACATTCACACACTGAGTTTTCCAAGAAAAATGCTATTTCATAAAAGGCAATTTCTTGTCTAGGGAGTAGTTCACGAAATCGAAAGTTTGTTATGGTGCCTACCATTTACATGGTCTGCGTTGAAAAACTATAGAGGCATACTCAAATTAATGGCTATATACAAACTGATCACAAACCTGATATTCATAAACCTTTATTCCAGTTAACATTAACAATGAAGTTGATATGGTCTGCTATATATATATACATGTGTTGACATATCTAAGCAATTTATATTTACCAAAGGCTTTGGTCAAGAGTATCTGGTAATCTGTTGTCATTTAAATTGACGACCCTTTCGTTTAATTTACAACTTTGCAAAATAAAAACATTTTTTTAAATGAATATCTTGTTATTTACTGTCTTTGTCTAAGGTCTAAATTGAACTACATTATCTTAGTTTTTTTAAGCAAAATAATTCATTTATATTATCTAAATTTTAAAATATTAATATTATCTTAATATTTATTAATATTTCTAAACCATTTTAGGAATACAAAAATGCATATACTTTTATTAAAACACTTTCTGGTATAATTCATATATATATAGCAGTCTGTTTAAAATATATAGGTGTGAGACAGTTCAAATTCAAAAGTTGTATGCATACATGTATAATGTTTTTTTGTCTGTAACATAGAAATGCATAGGCTATACGTTATATTTACACCTTCTCGGATAAGTAATAGCAGAATATAGGTGTATAGAACAGTTCCAAGCGTGTATATACAAATACATTAAACAATTATCTGTTTCAACCTGCATCATGACCGCAAAAAATAGGAATATCGTGTTGGTTTTAATATTTTAAAATTGTAAGTTTAACACAATTGTGTTATTCACTGGTTATTTATTCAAACCAGAGTTATTTTGGGACCTGTAACACCCGCATGTGTTTTGATATATGTGTTTATGTTTGTTTTCTTAAGATGTGCTTGCCCTATATATATAAAAGCGTCTCTCTCTATATATTCTATAAAACATACATACATTTGTTATTCATCCTCGCAATATTTTGATAACCTTTCAACCACCAACCAAAGAAATAATACACCCTGATAAATTGAAAAATGTTTTGAGATTAACGCCTTAACACCTGTGCCCTGAATAGGCAAAACAAGTAAAATGAGAGCTTCGTCGCCGCAACGAAAAGAAAAAAGTTTTAGTTATCCCCTTTTAGATAAATTGATTTAAAATGTATCGTAAGGACGCAGAAATTATTAAAGTAAAGTACTTAGCACGTCTCCAGTGACAGACTAGCAAAATGGCACTTCAAAACTCTGAGAAGATTTTATAGAGTGTGGTATTCTTTTATACACAAAACCCGTTTAGTCTTTTCAAAATATTAAAAACCCACGTCTAAACAGTCTTTATTCGACTGAGTATATATACTATAGTTTATCATGAGGCGGAGAAAAGATGGCTCCGACAAAATCAAGATTTTATGGTAGATTTGAATACGGCCATCACCTCGCTATTATTGAGTTATTATGGAGCTGTCAGTGCTAAGCAAACCAGCGTGAAATTGGCCTTGTTAGTGAAGCGGTCTCGATGGAAAGCCAGGCGGGGATCAGAGCCCCACCACTCTCCTGATTCTTAGTTTTGGCGGGGCTTTGAGGGTTTGAAGTAGCCTCTTGAGTCGTGTAGGGTTATTGTCTGTGACCCTCCTTCGTTTACTCGGGGGAGGTGACTGAAGATCCACCCGTACTCCTATTGGTCCGCTGCCTTTACACCTTTGCGACCAAAACCTTTTAAAGATCGTGTGCGCTTCTAAGACATTAACTCGCTTCACCGCTCATAACTTCTCTAACTTAATAGAGTACTGGGTAAACAGTCGGTGCTCTTTTCATCTTTTACATGTCTATCGATTACCAGTGGAAAAATGAATTAGAGGACGTAGAAAACAAAATACTTACCGTAACATTGTGAGCTTTTTTTGCCAACGGCGCCAGCATCAGGACCTTGTTGGCGACAACTTGGGAACAAAAGTATAACTTCTTTGAAAACAGACATTTCAACGATAATTGTCAAGGAAGTCTGTTAGTGTTACTAGAAGAAGTTAGATCCTAACAATTTATCTTCCTTACTTCCGCAAATATGTCATTTTCGGAAAGTCGTGTTACGGAGCCAAGCTTCCATTCCAAAGACTGTCATATTTCACGACCATCCACAGGGGAACCCTACCCAGATTATGTACAAAGAATTACAGTCAAAGGTGAGTCTATAAGTGGCATTATAGTTGATAAATTTAAATGAATATATCGGCAGCACAGATTTTTTTATTTTATTATTATTCCTATGAATTTTGAATGCATGAGACTGAATCTATTTGAAACTTTTCTCTGGTAGTTTAGCTGGTACACAAGACGATTCGTCTATTTATTTTGAATAGTGCCAGTGTGATTTATCTTTGCGCATATCGGTAGAGTATTGGCACTGAGTTTGGGTTTAATCCGCATTTTCTTTCCATACATTTAAAACATATACGATCTGCGCGTCCAAACTTACTGAATTGTAGATTCTCTCGAGTAAAGGTTAACTCTTTTTTGTGCTGTGTAATACTAAGTATATGTAACTCACTCACGACAACTCGAGTTTATAGTTCATTGAAAACTTGTCTCTATAGAGTTAACGTGAACAATATGATTTGTCGGTTTTTAATTAATCGATTTCTCTGTGCCAGTGCGACTTTCTTTTGATTAATATATATAAAAATATATAATACACGACAAGCACTATTAACAAAAATTGCTGTGTTTTATCTCTGGTGGGGACATATAAGCCTAACATTATCTGTCTTTATATTTATAAAAGAAATTTTCACCCTAATTCATAATCCTATTTGGCAAATTGGGCATCATGTATTTTCAGATTTGTAAGTTTTGAAACTTACAAGTTCAACAATAAACATAATACATACAGTCAGTATGTACTTGAAAAACCTTTTTCAAAATCCAAAATGAATACAATATTTATCAAATGAGACTTAAGCTAAAATTAGACGTGTAATCATATACTCAAAGAATATTATAACGTTATATTTCAGAACATATTACAGATTTGATTACGTTGTCTCAATTTCTATTTTATTTGTTTGTTCATTGGATATACTGCTACCCACTAACACAAAATCAGAATTATGTGTATATTAAAAAACTTATGGATAGTAAATCGCAAACTAAAAATTTAGTGTTAAAAATCATGTATTTTCTCTAGGTACCATTTTGCTTTTATTAGTTAAGGATATATAGCAACACAACTAAAAAAAAGAAATGAGTTTTTAAGCTAGCGCACATTCTAACAGAATCACAGTTCTTTTATTCTTAAAAGAAAACAAAAAACAAAGAACAACCCAACGACACACATACAAAAAATACCCCTCGCAAACACGCACAAAATAAAAGTAGTTTGTCATTAAAATGATTTAAATTGATTAGAAATTGTGTGTCTTACTTAAATAAAACATACTTCTTCCTTGTTCTATACATAACAAATAATGCTAACTGATGGCGTTCGCTGCGCAATGTTTTTGCGGGGATAAGTTGGATAACACGCTCTAAGCTCTGGCAGTCTGAACAGATAATAGTTTTGCAGAGTTAGGCTCGCTTAGGCATAGAACTAAGGATTATGCAAGTCCAGAATCAAATTGCCATCATTTGTGTAATTCCTACAAAAAAGTGTCAGACGAACTGAAACGTTTTATACGTAACACACATTTATGTGTTTTAAAAGAGATTCGTTTATATAAACTGTGAGAAAAAAAATAGCAGAAGCTAAAAAGTGTAGGCTCCCTAAGTTTTTTTTTAACGATTTTTTGTAAGACTCTTAGAAGTATTACACATGGTAGAAACCTATATTATACATATGAATTAAAACACAATATCTGATTGGGGAAATAATTATCAAGAATTTGAATTTCAAACATCCTATACGAACTAAGTATTTTATTTCGTGTAACACAGTCATATTAACTCCATTATAATATCCAGCTTCTGCCCACATACAAATTGACAACATTATCTGTATGTCTTAAAGTTGTGTTGGCCTGTAGAACGGGTGTGTAGTTATTTGTATTATGTATGTATAGCTTGGGGCTATACGATGAGAGTTGATTATAGAGAACGGAGGGAATTGGTTGACCGCCTCCACTCAGCATGGTCCGCGGGGTTCAGATAATACACTGAAGTTAAATCATTATTAGATTGTATTTAGTCAATATATAATTTCAAAATATCCACCCCTTTGCTCCACCCATTAGTCCGCCAATTCCTGGGTGGGCTACTTTTTAAATGAAAATCACGAGTTGCCACTTCAGACGCGTACGCATGCAAATAATGTGAGGTAACTATTTATTTAGACACGACTTAATTATAGCACATATTTATGTCTGGAAATATATTGAATAAAATAAATAACAGTTTAGCGATAAGCTCATATATAAACATGGCATCTGTACAAAAACAAAATTCCATCTAAAATGAAATATTTTTGTTTGTGTCGTTTGGAAAGAAATAGTTTATCTCAAATGTTTTCGCTTGTACATGTAGCCGTTTACACGTACTAGTATAGGGGCCTACTTTGTTCAATGGTATAGTATCTAAATAAGCTTGTATTTATAACACGCCTTTGTTGCGAGGTATTTCGATTTCAAAGGTTTTAGTGGGGCATGGAGAACTGCACCTTGTCGAACATCGCGATTTAGTGGTTAACTTTATTAGGCTTACAACGTCATTGCATGCCGTTTAACAAAGCGTTAAATTCGGCAATAAACATTTTGCAGATATAGAATGAAAAGATCTGTTGTGAGGAATTAAATGGGTCATTTTGGTCAACTGTCAAAGGACAGTTAGATTGAGAAGACAACAAAAGGCGACCCACCCGAATTGAAATTACAGATCTTTCACCACGATACCATACACAATTCATTAGCAGTAAAGCAAAACCACAATGGTATTAAACACAAACCGAAAATCCGCTGAAGCATTTATTTTCTAAATCGGTTTTTATGGTCTGCGGAGAATGCTCGCTTATAGCGAAATTGGGTAAAAAGTCAATATTAACATTTCTGAAGCGCAATCCCCAAACGATACAAGATACAGAGTTATATTTCCGAAGTGATACAAGATACAGAGTTATATTTCCGAAGACACATCACATGGATGTCAATTGATTTAAAACCGATGAATTATCTCATGATCTAGGTAAACTTTTCATTGGATTTAATATCGAGTTATTGCGAGTGACCTATATACAATTTGAAGAATTCGTGTTTATAACGATAGGCAATTTGATTTTTCTCATTAATTACTTATGTATTTATATGGACGCAAGTCTGAAATTAACAACAGAATTACAATATTAAACTCCATGCAAATCAATAAAATCAATGAAAATCAATGATGGTTGTCAAAATATTTAATTTTGTCACACGTTGAGAGTTCTTTGAGTATGCAGTATGTCAAATCCATACAAAAAGAAATCTGTTTTTTTCTTCAATATTTTATTTAATTCTTTTTCGTGCACTGTCTTACATTTCAGCATATATGTTGTTATAAAAACAAAGTTTATGGGATCAATGTTACCCGTTGATTATCACCACCTTCACATATTATAGGTGTGCTTTTGACACCTTTACACCCAACAGGGGAGGAGAAGTAAATACATTTGTTCTCACCTCGGGAATGAGATTTCTCTTCCACAAATCGGATTACCCCCATACAGTGAAAAACAGTTAGTAGAAAGCGTATCGCGAACCCCAGCAATATGCTACCTAATGCAGAAGTATCATCCAGATGCTTCGCAACATGATCGGTGTATCGTTAAGCTGATTATCGTCTAGTAATTTAGTTTTAGCACAGGTATATAATTCAGTGCCACGGGAGGAAATCGTCCACATTTTGCTTTAGTATCAATAAATTCATACAGTTTATCGTTCTGGTAATTAAACAAAGCATTATCGTTTTATCGTTTTATCGATTTAAGATTTTTTTCTTAGTTTATTTTTGCTGAATTTGTTTTTTTTTCGTGATTTCTTAATTTTGGTGAATATATCTCAATTGGTATTGCTATAGAATAACATTTCATTTACTTCACAATATGAAGTAAATACACAACAGAGATGACTATTTGAATATATTTGTAAAAATATAATTCTCATTGTAGGGTACTTTTCAGGTTTTGTCCTGTGAAAGTAAATATATATTTCTTGAACTGTGTCAAGTAACGATAAATCATGAATGTTCTTTCACTACACAAAGATAAACATGATAACACCTGTCTTAAAAAAAAGACGCGTTACCAACATTTTTATATTTCTAAATTCTTATATATACTATTATTATTAACCGGACGGTAGCTGCGACTCATTTTTCTTATTTAGGCTCAGTTTAGAACCATTGGTAACACAAATTGAGCAATACTAAGTTACTCTTGTTAATAACAAAATTTGACTCAACTTTGTCCAAATTATCAATGCGAATAATTCTATATTAAACAAATTTCTTTGTCGAACCATTGTGCAATGTATATGTTAGGTTACATTATTGATATATTTGACATTATACCATTGTACTAGTTGCCAGTTCAAAAAAGAAATTGTCTACATGAGGAAACAAATTTGTGCTTAAATGAATTTTCTGTCTTTCAACACCATATCTTCTATTAAACCAGATTCGAATGGCGGTACAAAGGAATTGCTATTTCCAAAAGCTTTAGACCTAGACAGACCTAAAAGAAACAGGACAACTTTTTCACAAGAGCAGCTGGGAACATTAGAAAGAGAGTTCAGAAGGAATCAATATATGGTGGGCAAGGAGAGGACAGATTTAGCAGATAGATTAGGATTATCGGAAACTCAGGTATTGGATTATGATATTTGTATTTGAAAAAATCTCAAAGAATAATAATTGATTTAATATCATAGATTTTTTGTTTAAAAGTGGTAAAATAATCAAATATTAAAAATTGAAATAAAACGAGAGAGGGGGAGAGACAGAGAGTGAACAACATATTCACAACAATATACCTTTTGTTTAAAATTTATTTAATTATATGTAAAATGGTAATTGCTCAAGTATTCATTTTGTTTATATTTTAGTTTGTCTTGAAATGTTAACAGTTTATTAAGTGAAATTTGTTTTATTCTTGAAGGTAAAAGTATGGTTTCAAAACAGAAGGACGAAGGACAAGAAAGACAAAAGTCGAGCTGAGGAGATCCGAGAGCCGCGCGTTGAACCTTGGCCAAAGTGCAATCTCTTTAGTGGCGTGCTTTCTCCCATCCCTACAATGCGGCCAATATATGGTTTCGCCCCCAGTATACCCATGCCTTCATTGGCATCACATCAACCTTTCCGGTTTCCAATGTACCACAGCACGTGATTTCCATTGGCAATCCTTCAGAAGGTCCCCACAAAAGATACCTGAGTGCATTATTTGGACATTATTGATGGACACTTAAACGTGCTATTTAATTACACACAAGCTGCCCTGAACCCAACCCTTCAACAAAGCTACTTCATACTATGCAATATTATTTATTTTGATCGTGGAAGATTGTTGAAGTAGGTTGTTGACAGTTGATTGTTGTTTAAAAATAATATACCGCCAACGCACAATGTTGCAATCCGGGACAAATCGTCGTTCTTCGAATGGCATCAAGTTTTCAGTTGAGAAAGCTTTCAGGACGTGATGTCCATGTACTAGCATAGTGATGATGTCCATTATGCCAGCATCTATTCGAGACGAATTACCTAATTAATTGCATGTTAGTCGGACACACAAAGACGGCATGATGTTTCCCCAAAGACGACATGATGTTTCTACAAAGACGGCATGATGTTTCCAATGATAACAGTACATACGAGAAGGTGGAGACAAAGCTGTCAAATGCAATGTGACGGGAATACCATTGTAATAATGTTTTAAAGTCAATGTACGGCTTATTTTAACTGACACTTGTAATGCACTGTTTTTTGTTTTCTCATAATTATAGCTTGCCTAAACATATCTAATTGTTACACCGTGTCTCCTTTCTCTATAATGACTACCTGTGCGTTATGTTATCAGCACTATCAGGTGGCTGTTCGCAACAGACACACCTGTAGGCTGGTACTGTCTATACTTACAGCCAGGTGCTGCGCTAGCTTTTGTCATTAACAATAGCGAATACGTAAGTTGAAGAAAACAGACAAACGTACAAATGTAACCGGTCATTATGCATCCACTAAAATTGATGCTTTCTTAACAGGTTCGTGCTAGACAGCTCTAGAATAAAGCATGTCACAAATATTTAAGTAACGGTCAAGATGTTTTATTAAGATAATATCCATGCGATTGAACTAAAGATAATTTATAATTATTGCTTTATCCGTACGTATGCATCCATCCAATAAGGATGCAAGTTGCTTAAAATGGCTTTACGTAAGAAAAGATACTAATCACTCTGAAAAAAAAGGAAAAGAAAGAAATTTATGATTGACTCAAGTCAATATCGTTTTGTTTTGTCAAACACGTGATGATGGTTTAATCCCATAACACTGTTCTATGGATTTCAACTTCTACCTTTATTATGGAGCAACGTTCCAGTGCAGATACTAGCATCTTTATCAAGCTTAATGAGAGGACAGAAAATTTGGAGAATATATACACAAATTTTTCTAAATGCCACTCAAGCAAGTTATGGTTTAATCACTTATCCGAAACGTTGAACGAATCATGCATTCCCTCTCTGTTTATGGGTTACTATAGCATATGCTTCATGCATTGGTATGCCATTTAAATGTCCCAATAAAGATGGATTATATAGGATCAGATACAATGAATAGGATGGGGTGGGTGAAAGTTTGCACTGACGCTTTTCATTTAAATTATTATTTGCGCCAACTCTGCCATGATCATGGAATTTTCTTAATGGGGCAAACCTTATTCCTTATACAGCTATTGAGTGTATAAATGGTTAGTCCATGGTTTTTGGTAAGTTAATGTGAAAGGATCATACACGAATATATGTATGGAGAATACTATATTTATAATAGGTTAGATAGATGTAGAATTGTTAATGGTAAACAATAAGGATGGTTAATGTACATTGAAAAGCCTTGGAGCATCTATATGAAGACAAATTTACACATTGAGGATATTATTACACATTAAAGTTTGAATATCATAAATGTTACTGGAGTAAGAGGTAAAATGAATAACTTACGAGTCGCAAAGCGTTGAGTTGGTTATCGCTCTCTCCATTCACGAACCAAATACACTAAAAAGTATATTTTTTTGGGTGAACTTTGGGATCGCTCTATCGACGCCCTATATATAGCTCAGTCGCTAGAGTGTCGGCCCTGTTAGCCAAAGGTCCCGGGTTCGATCCTGGTGGAGGCATGTCAACATTTCTTTCTCTGCATTTATAAATTTATGTATCATTTTGACTTCCCTAGCTGTGCCAGTGCGATTCACTTTCTCAAATATATATGAACTCCCTCCTATCTCAGATAACACATAATTGTCAATATTATAATATTTGTTCATGTTTGCTTTATCAAATACTTGCCTGGTCTTAATTAGTATGATTTGTTGGTACTTATTCGGCGCCTTCTCTTTATGAGAATCAGTAAAATATATAGAACGGTCGATTACAGATTGAGAGGATTGAGTAACAGCCTGGTTACTTGTGCTTTCCTTTTATATATTGTCTACATCAATTCAGCTCTTGAATTTTAGTCTTTGTCAATAACCATATATAAATGGTTGTTGGCTTCTCGGGATGTAACTCACCCACGACAACTCGAGTGTTAGTCCATTGAAAACTTGTGTCTGAGAGTTAATTTAGAACATGATGATTTGTCGTTTTTTTTTTATTAATCTGCATCCCTCTGCCAAGGCGATCTACTTTCACAAAATATATATAAACTAAATTAAGGGATGAGAACCCAATAACCAAACATGTAAGAAATTAGGCTGGAAATTATAATCCTGGCAACTAAGACTTAGTTATGACATTATATATATAGTTTATGTTTATTTTAGTTTATATAGTATATAGTATAGGTTAAATAATATAGTATCCGTCTATCAAAAAAAAAGAAAGATATAGAATTCATGTTTTCGGTGTATTAATAAAATGTCATAAAGAGTTAGATCAAGCGAAACGTTGAGTTAATCATGATCACTTTCTTGGTTCAAAGCCGTTACTCAATCAACTAAAAATGCTGATATTCAAATTCCTTGCCGTTTTACGTTTCCTTTGCGTTACTTTAGCAGCAAATTAATGCTAGCCCCAATCGTAAGCATAGCCCTAGCGTAAGGAAAATGGGGTAATTTTTGCAGAAATGCCAAGAGTGACAAAACAAAAACATACAATAGCTTGAATAAAACCAGTACCGACAAGGGTATATATAAGCCAATTTGTACATGGCAGTGATAAGATCGTACGCTAATGAAGCTTTACTTCAAAACATATATTCCATTCACAAGTTTTCTTTCAGAGATGGATCATTCTACTTATAGAAATTAGATTACTTATATGTTGATTAAAGACGGAGTGTCAAACGGTAGACAAACCTTGAGGCGAGATTCCGTGGCATAATGCCATCGTTATATCGTTATATTGAGAGTCACGTGGCGATAATCGCGTGTTTGGATTGGCCGAATGCCCTCGGGAGAAATTACGCGAGGTTGTATGTTTTTTGACACGTGGACAATTGTGTCAAAGTCAATAGTGATTTAAGTGTATCTCGTCTTGTTGTTAAATACGATAGACGTGTTACAAAAACAACCCTTAGGCCAATAATGATGTAACAAACCCTCAATACCACTAATAATATATATATGAGTGTTTCGCAACCGTTATTAGATGCATGGGATTCATAGAACAATATGATACCATCTTCTCGTTTCTTTTTACAATTGAATACGTGTCAGAAATAAATAAAAAAGGCAGTCTTTCAGATAAACTGTTGTACTTAAGATATTCTTTCCCTATTTTTTTTAGAATAACACAAAATCCATGTTTCTACTGGATTCAGGTTGTTAACAGTAAATGTCTATCAACAAATATTTTAAACGAAATTCAAATAAGATTGCTAAGGATGTATTTTTGAAGGACATGGACTTAGATTATATTATTAGTTCGTGATTGTTCATGGGTGAAATTTTAAAATTTTTGGACAGGAACCGATTTACATCAATTTAGCTTATCGTGAATTCATGACGGTCCAATGGTAAGCTTAATATAGGCCTTTAACAAGCATAAGCTATACATAAGCAAAGTTACCGCGAAATAACTAATATTGATATTGTATCGAAAAGCATTTGTCATTATCTCCGAACAAATGAACTTAGTTGACGATGCCAAGAAAAACTTTTTTTCAAAATATTGTCAGCGTAGAATTAGGAGTACGTTCGGATCAGGTATAATAATAATAGCTTTATTGTAGACAGAAAGTCCATGGAAAATACATGAAGACCACAAGGGGAAAACCAGTGATGTCAGTTTTGTCAATTTTGAAGAAAGTTTTAAGACATTTGTTATATCATTGCACGACTAAACTAAATACCATACGAAATATGTGACAACTTTGGATTTTCGATAAAGTAATATTATGAGAGGAAACCTTTTGTTGTCAACTTTTGGCTGGTGCAATAACCCTAAAATTGATGTGACATCACCGTTTTCCCCTTGTGGTCTTCACATGTTAATCATACAATGTACTGATGTATAGACCATATTCATTGTTTGAGAAACTGCATGGTGTTTAACGCCGTGCTGACCATAGCCGACACAAGACAAAGGTTTCTTGTATATACGAAATTAAAACATCTCGTTTCTGTTGCACGGAAGAAAAAAACGGCGAATACGCGTATCATTTTAAACTGGCTCAATGATACACTAGACTGTCACAACCGCCTTGACAGGTAAAACGGTCTGTAAACTTTGTGACACATTCAATATTGTTAAGGACACAATAGAGTTAACACAACTTGTAATTTCTCGGTTAATTGTCACCTATAATGATTAGTCGGGGCCATTAGGCGATAAGCTAAATATTGGCACAAGACTAAATTATCTGTTGTCAAAGGTATAATAGATAAGTAAAAAGTTTACATTAGTTTTTGACAATGGTAATTGTATGTGTTGGACCGGAGGTGGTCAAGCAGCGGTTGATTGACAGATTAACAATGTGCTTTTACAGGAGCCATAGATAAAATCATGACGTTTCCTGGAGATTGTGAACAAAACTTATATGACGCTGTCGTCTACATGTAAAAGAAAAACTATATATAATCTAAATGTGTCTCCAAAAATGGTTTCATGATTATTATGGGCGTTGCATGGCGTTAATGCAGTGTTCAATATGAACGTCTCGGCGTACAAGGCGTTCCCTAACGCTGGCATCAAATTTTCAGAATTTTTATTCGCTGCTCCACTGAGAGTGTCAAGGTTAAACTAGGATGATGAAACTTTCAAGGAAGAAACAACCACATGTCCATAACATAACCGGCAAATATAAAATATTTCAGTAAAATACTTAAAAATTAAATGAAAAGTTGACCATTTTGGGGGTAGCCTGCAGCAAAAAGCTAATGCCACACCTTAGACCAGATATAAGTTAAGACAATAAAAGATTTAGAACAAATGCAAGTTCAGAAAATTAATACAGGATGTGTTATGAAAAATTAACAAAAATATACTTTTAAAGAAACAAGGTATCCACAAAAGTATGTGAAATCACATGTGTTCTAGGTATTTTATCATGTAGTAAAATGGATATATAAGCTTTTCGTTACTTTCATTTCTAGCTTTGTCGGTTTAGTTAAATAAATAAAAAAAATCATTAAAAAAATCTGCCAGAATATTTAAATGATCGATGCTGAAATCGAACGAATAAGAACCCATGTAGACGCTATATGTGGGCTACTCATTGAATGGTGTTTATTTCAACGTTACTGCATTAATGTTAATAAAACTTCAATACTTCGTTAAATCTTGAACATTAAACGTTATTATGGACAGCAGCGTTATACTTTAATGACCCTTTCCACAAAGATCATAGCAGATCAGAAATTGACCAAGAAAGTTCAGACTTACATTTTCAATATACGTTCATTCTTTAAAGGTTATATACACATGATGAGCTTTGTGTTGTGGTTAGCAGTATTTTATCTACATGACCGCATATCCGCCCAATGGGTGGAGGAAACCACCCTTAGCTTCGCCTTCATCATAAAAGGCGAAAGGAAAATACACCACAGAAAATTAGCTTTATGTTGCCCCCTATACACCCGAGAGCACCATGCAGGGTATCAAAAAGCTGTTACCAATCCACCATCAAAATAATGGTCAGCAAAATAAAACAAAAAAAAAGTATATGTAGAAACTTTGAAGTCACAGATCTGCAATGTTTCGAATTGTGGCCGAAGTTTCCTTTATTTTTGGTTTTATTTAATAAAAAAATATAAATGTCATATTGGAGCATTCAAGCTTCACCGGTATATTCTTAAACGATTCCTTCATAAAAGCTCCGAGGATAATTTTCGTTAGAGAGCTTGTCATGGTTCACTCGTTGTGGAGCTGCAGGTCTATATGTCTTCCTGAATGGATTTCAAATGGTGTTTCTTGTATTTGTTTTTATACCAATGTACCTTGATGGGCTTATTCAAGTCCACATCATGAGTTAACCTTATAGAGATTTCCCAGGTTGACCAAAATCCCATTTTACAATTTGTTTGATTGGTCTGCCCTATCTATTCCATGCTACCTTCTAGAAAACGTGGATTTTTTTCTAGGCCTGTGTTTATATTGCAAATCAAAATAATTATGTCTTCATATATGTTAAACCAATTTGCAGAATTCATTTTTCAAGAAGCACATTGAATAACCTCCGTATGGATGTCAATTCTGAACACATTGGTTATCAACCTTTCAATTGGTTTAAACCCTGAATATTTTATCGAAGTATGACGAACAGGCTAAAAGTATATATAATAGGGCTGTAACGATGCATCGAAATATCGACTTATCGCGATACTAATGGTTCCGATAGTAAACTATCGATAGTCATACGAAACATCGATAACTATCGGCGATTGTTTCGTTACTATCGATAGATTCGATAGTTTATCTTTTTCAGTAAATCCTATACCATTCTTCATTCTTTCACTAGTTTGTTAATTTTTTCAGTTTTTTTTTGGCTGTGCAATTCAAAATTGCAAGCTTATAGTACTTTTTTGAGTGAATGCACTATAAACATTAACAGTCGGCTTAAAGACAGAATATAAATATACATCTGTCGAATATAAAATCAGTCCTCTTTTATTAGTCATGTAGACTTATTTTCATTTGAAAAAGCTCTATCGAGTATTGAGAAACATACATGTAGGCCTACAACAGAAAATGTTCATTTTTGCGAATATATAAAACTATCGCGATAGTAACCTAAC
>JAVFBY010195329.1:0-11066 GCA_034781015.1 Tonicella lineata | reverse complement strand
TCTGAGAGTTAATAAAGAACATGATGATTTGTCATTTTTGACTACCCTGTGCCAGTGCGATTCACTTTCTCAAATATGTATATGCTTCTGATTGATATACATTGTCATAATAAACTTTGAAAAAGCATTTTACTCAAAATCGACATAGGAGTCCAGCAAGACCTTAAATAGTTTTCCCTTAAGAGATATTTGACGATAAGGCTCCGCCACTGACCGAACAGATTAACCGTTACAATTGCCCTTATAACTTGAATTGACTATATCAGATTTTTGGCACATTCTACATTTTGAAAGTATATTTCTCGAAAACTGCTCATCGTAGAAACATCACATTTGGTGCATTGTAACATGCACAATGTGTGCTAAACAAAAACGTGCCTCAAATTGTATAAGTTTGACCTCCATTTTTAAAAAATATGCTGTAAAAGATTTTTTGGGGCGTTTTTTTAGGCTTTGCCAAAGTTGTATAGACAAAAACTTATACTGAAATTGTTCTTAGCCAAGAAAAAAATGAGGGACCGTTTTTTAGTTCTATTCTATAACATAAACTAATATATTTGGTAATGTACATATTGGACTCCGAGAAATAGACCTCGAAAAATGCAATGCATTTTTCTCAGTCGAGGTGTAATCAATTTGTAAAAAGTTTAGAAATAATAATTCCATCTTCAAAACATATACATATTTATAATCATGTGAACCTAAACTTTTCAAAAATATACAGATATATTTGCTTCTGATTGATATTCATTGTTATAATAAGCTTTGAAAAAACATTTTACTCAAAATCGGCCTTGGGGTCCAGTAAGACCTTAACACGGCGATAAATACCAAACAATCAAGCAATCAATCTTATTGCCGCTCAAACAACGTGTTAATGATTTGTATTGTTTCTACTCGACAGAAGGAGTGTTCACCAGTCCTCTGTGCTCCTAGATGGTATTACTCCGACGACACCTGTGAGCCGCTCTTCTCTAGTGCCTTTGGTCTTGGGTACGGGCTAGACTTGCTTGTCCTCACATCCCACGGATTAAATGACAGTGAAGTATTACAGGCTGGGTGGGAATTTGCTAAACAAATTAAGACATATATTAAAGAGACGTTTGAGTTCGCTATCCTGAAAGGATATTTCCGAAAAATCCATGCAAACTCTTCGTTAACGATGACAGTGAGTTCCGATGACGAATTGTTCTTTGGTTTTGTCATCAGTCTTCAGCTGACAACAAACTCAACAACCGTCCAAGACACCGTGGAGCAGAGATTGAGATTGTTGGAAAACCTATCTTACAACATTTCCGTCAACAACCTTTCCATTGTCTTTGAAGTGCAGTCGTTAACTTCTTGTGGCGATAAATTTGAAGACCTCGTAAAAACAGGGGATTTGCAAAAGGAACCCCATTTCATTCCTGAAGACTTTTGTCATGCTGGCAGTTGTCCCCAAAACTACCCTCCTCTATTTGAGTTCTTGGATTGTCCGTTTATTAAAATCAACTTGACCTCACTATATCATAAATATGATTCAAGGAATTATACCATTCTCATTAATAACAAAACCGTTCAGCTTAGAGCGGAGTCTCATATATACTGTAATGGTTTTATGCAAGTTTGTGTGCACTATCTCAAAGATATACTAAAACAACTGCACCCAAGTGTTCACAGGAGAGGCAACTCAACCATGGCAACAGTCTCACTAGTTTGTATATGCTTGTCTCTCATCTGCCTATTCATTACTTTTGTTATATTCTGTGTCATTCCACAGTTGCGTTCTTTACCTGGTAAGAACACAATGACGCTCGTGCTCCATTTGTTTTGTGCTCAACTACTATTCCAGGCGGGAATAAATGCGACTGAGGATGTACAAATTTGCAACGCGTTATCAATTCTGATTCATTACTTTTGGCTGACCGCATTCGCGTGGATGGCGGTATGTGCGTATCACATGTATTCTACATTTTCCAACGTATCTGCGATGCACTCCAGTCGGAGTCATATTAAAACTCTAACTAAGTATACGGTAGTTTCTCACATGGTAGCCTTGATCTGTGTTCTCACATGTGTGAGCTACCATCTCGTTCTATCTGGTGGCCGCGATATTGGATATGGAGGATCAATCTGCTTTCTTGTCGACCCGATGGATATTGGAATCTTTTTTGCAGCGCCACTTGGTGTGATTCTCGTGTTTAACCTATTTTGTTTCGTGAAGACAATACTAGCTATTCGCTCCGTGCCGGACATGACATCTGTCAGTAATCAGTCGAATAAGAACCATGTTGATGTCTACTTCCGTCTGTCATTCCTCCTGGGCTTCACCTGGACATTCGGATTTATCGCTGCAGGATTGCGGAGCGATATCTTCTGGTATATTTTCATCGTTCTCAACGGTTTACAGGGAGTGTTCATATTGCTGGCTTACTGTGGGAGGAAAAGAACCTTACTTATGATACGGAGCCGCCTCAGCCAATCTTCTGTGTTTTCTTTCCTATCTATAACTCAGAGCTCCACACTACATGATGACCCAGACTCTGACCAAACCAAAAATTCTACAACCAAACGAAATGAAATCCAACTAGTAAATAGAAGAAAACTGGAAGAAGATTAATTCCCTTGAGATGAAGGATACAAATGAAAGACTTAACTCCAAGGACAGACAAAAGGAACAACTGCTTTCGAATCGAATCGAATGCACCATGCAAAGTACCCAGATCATTTTTCTACAACTAAATAGAACAGAGCTACGATCTTGAAAATACTGTATATATTTATAATCCATGCTCTGCTCTACATAACAAAGGTTTCTTACTCGTTCACAAAAAACAGACAGTCAATTACAAACATAGGCTACTCGACCAGATGAAACAAGTGATCGGTGAATGTGGAAGGAAAATAGCTATTTTCAGCGGCTTTTCGTTATTTTTATTTTCAAATAAGATTATTAGTAGTGATATCAGATGTCAGAGGCAACAACAGTTATAATAGTTTGAACGGTTTGATGTGTCTGTCCTTTATCGCCTTATTGACAACTTCTCTACGCTCCGAGCTGAAGAGACTGTCACTCAAAATTGGCATCAGGACATCTCTCCCCGGACATTGTGAAGAGTTCACACATTTATCGAATTTAATGCCGGTTGTCAAGAATGTGTTTGTTCCATGACATACAACTGTATTCGTGTTGCTATCTTTTTGCCATATATTTCACTTTAATAAATATACAAGATCAATACTTGCTGAAAGCCTTAATTTGATTACCAGGAATGTTAGACGTATTGAAGTTTGAAATAAAAAAAAATAAAAGGAGACACAACCTTACCTATTCTGGTTTCATTTTCAGTTGTATATAGGCCCTTGTTGCTTTGGAATTTCAAAGATCTATTTAATAATGGGGAGGTCAAATGTAGGCTATATAGACGCATGAAAACTTATCAGAAAGGCAGATTGGACGAAATCGCGCTCAAATGTTTTATCTGCGATCCGGGCTTTTAAAAAAAATAGCATCGGTTGAAATGATGTAAAACATTCTTCGGAGTTGTCACTTTTATGCGGCTATTTCACAGAGACCACGAACCCACGAATTGGTAAATTTTAGGATTCGTAGTTGAATCGTAATCAGTTCGTGGAATTCTTAACTGAGCAAACTATTCGTAGTTAGTTCTTACAATTCTTGAGCTATTGGGAATTCGTGGCAAAAGTTTTGAACTGTTCAAAGTTTTGTCCACGAACTCCCGATTCAGAAATATCGTAGTTAATTCGTAACAAATTCTTAATGAATTCTAAGGCATCGTAATCGATTTGTAGGCACTCGTAGGTATTCTTAACTCATTCGGGGATTCGTGAATTCGTGGTTTTACGACGAATTGGCAACGAATCTCACGAATACACGCCGAAGCAAACACCAAAAATTGCCAAGAAAAGTCACGAATTAATTTGTTTTCGTACCTGATTCGTACATGCATTCGGTGTATTCTAAAATGATTCGTAGCTGATTCCTAACTTCCCTGCAGTACTTGTTATAGCTTCTTGTAAATCGTAGTGAATTCTTGCGAATCCAGCCGAATCCCACGAATATTCGTAACTCTATCGTACCTGTATTGTAACTTTATCGTACCACGTCACGGATAGAATTGAACCAGAAAATTTGCTAAATTTCACGAATCCTAAAATTTACAAATCGTGGTCTCTGTGGAATAGCTGCATTAGGGAGACATTGGACAACCACAAAAAACACAGTTAATATCCACGTATACACTTTTTTCTTTATTATTGAATACACAATTTATTTAACATGAATGCCAAAGTGGTGAACACAGCCAATGTAGTTTAATAAAACAAAATGCATCGTCTATACAGAGCTAAAGTATAAACCTATGGTTTGAACATTTTTTTGAAATAAAATACAACCAGAAATGTGTTTCCATGGCTGAAATCAGGCAACAAAGAAATCTGATAAAATATTGCACCCAGGAATTTATTCCCATGATATAATATTGAAAAAGGTTGTTAAATTTTGACACTGGATTTTGTTCTGATTGAAAATAATTATAACCTTGAAACTTGATTCTGGCATTGATTTATAAATAAATATTGCAATTGAATAAATAAATCGGAAATACCAATCCATTTTGTGTGTGTTTTGTTGTTCCGATAAGAAGAAGTTTTGGAAACATAGGGACCGACGCAATATCCGGAAACTGCGGTTTCAGAAATTTCTTCTTGAACTAATTACTCATTCTGAAAACTAAATCCAAGTCGCCCTCCTCCCGGACTCTTAACCTCCCCAAGTCCCCATTACAATATATAGGCGACAGTCCGGATTATATAATGAGCTCCATGGATCCTACTTCCCACCTGGATGTTTCGGCAAGGAATGAAGCTACAGGGGTAAACTTGGTATCGTTGGAATGGTCTTGAAATGGACTTTCTGAATCCGACCTTATCTCACATGCCAAAATGTGCGAATTGACGTTGGTTTTGCCATGGACGGTCACATATAAACAAACAGCTTCTATATTTATTTGTCCCGGTGTTGGTGTGGCGTAAGCATCTGACCTTATTGCTATATTATCCACGCACGTGAAGACCCATGTCAAAATGAGGATCAGACAAACCTGATGCCACTGATTAAGATTCACTTTAGCTTAGTTCTATATGTATGGAGGGTCAACTTAACATCTAATCCTATTTATCGATATCAATAATTCATTTATCGATATCAGTAATACATTTACCAATATTAATAATGCAGTTATTGATATAGATAATCCATGTATCGATATGGATAAGTTATTGATCGGCAATTTTACCCGATTTATTGATATCAATAATTCTTTTATCGATATCGTTAAATGAATTATCTGAATTATTGATATCAATAATTCTTTTATTTGAGGCGGAAATAACCATAATTAACATAGAAATAATAACTGTTCCGATGTTTTTTTTCTCGCATGTTTCCTTTAGTCTTGTTGCCACGGTTAACATGGCAGTATCCAATGTTGACGATCATTTAATGGTATTAGTATCCTTATCTCATCAGTGGAGCGTTCATTGGTACACAATGCCGGAAATTTGAAAACATTGAGCTGAGCATTCTTCTTAGACTTGACTTAAGAATTCCGAAACAAATTAGTTCGGTTTTGCTCCGAATAGCCACTGTATAGGGCCATCCCAATCATCACCCGGGGTGAATATACTATCGATACTCGATAATTCATTTTTCGATATCAATAATTCTGGATTTATTGTTAATTAAGCCCTTCATAAATAGGCCTAGCAGCAATAATTTGTCTATTTTGTTTTCGGTTGAGTTTGACAGCCTCAGATTCGGTCTTAATTAATGCGATCCATTTCTAGTATACGTGTTTCTTGTCATCTTTTAAATATATAAGCTAAAGAAACAAAAAGCTTATGAATACACTCTAAAACGACTAAAAACACATGAGGGAGACATGGTCAAACCAAATTTGGTAAAATTTACAAACATGGCCATTTTCTACCATAGACACCACCTAAAATCAACACACAACATTCGTTCGTAACAGTCAGCTGCTCCTATGACAGTTTTGTCAAATTCCAACAATCTTATTGCCTGCGGCATTGGAAATACAAGTTTTTGGACCGGGAAATGTATTTTTAAAAATGAATATTTATTTCTGTGTCAGCGTCAAAACTGATACTACAGGTGTTTGGCCGGCAGTAAATGGGCCACATGTGCACATGAGCTTGGTGCTCATTGATTAGTAGTTTGTGACGTAATGAAGGTGTCCGAAGTCTCTCCCGTCCCAAGTATCCCCTACCCTGTCCTCAGAAAAAATGCTTACCCCCATTGTCAATGACGATCACATTAACCACATTGGGTAATCAGTTTGTTTCCAACCGTTTTTATGTCACAAAAGTGTAACTGTTGTGAATTAAATAATATTTAAAGCCCCACTAACCGCTAAACGTAATGGTATAGCTGACAAAAATTTAAGCACACAATTTATCACTTAAATGACATTTAGTTGCCTAAAATATATAATGCAACGTTTCCCGCCGTTGTAAATTGTCGCTTAAGTGTTGTAAGTGACCAAACACATATCACCTTACCCAGTTATCGTAGAGTGTAACAACAACAACACATACTATAACTGCATGTTGTTTTTTTTATGGTGAACGTCTGAAAATACAAACTTAAACTTTGATCTTAAAGAAAACTTAAAATCAAAACTTTCAGTTTATGGGAAAAATGGAAAGTTCATAACTTTTTCTGCCTGGGAAAAATACAGAAACTCGTCGATTTCTTTTTAAAAACAGTTTTAGCCCATTTTGCGGTTAGGTGGCCTTAAAATAACAATCATCTCGACCGATAATCAAATTTCACCATTAGATTTAATAATTTAGCAAAACATGTTTAGTGTGGAGGCGGCCATGTTTGATTTTTATTACCCCAGATACGCTTCAATCTCCAGGGTAATACTATAGCCTCGCGAGATGCCAAACTATCTCGCGTTAACTGTTGTTAGCTTCAATAGCCTGGTATAATTACAGGTTATTAAACGGAAAAAGAGATAGCCCGGAGGTCGCTCAACTGGTGTTCTGATTAGTTATTTTTGAAAAATATTTTTTAAAAATAGATAAGAAGACAAAACATATCTTGTTAAAAACATATAAATTAATTTTCGATTTATTTGTGGAGTTTGAAACAAATTATTCAGTGCAGACTTTAAAGCACATGAAGTAAATTTGAATCGAAGCAAACACTGTTTACTCCAATATATGTAGGTCATCGATTCACTGTGCTTTTAAGCCGGCACTAAATTATTTTTTGCAAACTTTTCCCCCCCCGTTTTCTATCCAGTAAGTATACCAGCATTACCAGACTAGGGTAATACGGGTTTTTCCCACCCCGCAAATTGACCAATCAAAATCATAGGAATCTGCTTGATGGACTATAAACACGTCTAGTCTTGTTATATACGTAGTTTTAAGTTGTATGGTTTGAAATGGGCATTTTCGAACAAAACAAACATTCTGATTCTATGGGCCTACAATGTGGTTTCTTGAGAAATTCGCAATAAGATACCCATATCATGGCCTATATTCGCCTAGTAATCGTCAAGAAAAGAGAACAATTTTTGTAACATCCAATTTGTAGATCCACCATCTAAAGTGGTCCTATACAATGTAGAGTGTGGTTTGCCTATGCTCGATTGATTGTGAAATATATATAATATCCCCCCTTTGCGTCATAATGGAGTCACACTGTCAAAACCATGTGAAAAGCTGATCGGTTTTGTGAATATTTTGCCGCCCAAATGACTATTTCTTATGATGTTCCTAAACCAGATTTGCCAGAACTAGTGCCACACGATTGTCTCCCTTTATCTGATTTGAGAGTAACAGTGAATCAAAAGTCTTAATGTTAATAAAGCAACTGGGTCTGACGGTATAGGAAATCGGATATTAAAACTTTCTGCTGTATCAATAAGTGAGCCGCTGGCTTGTTTATTTAACCGATGCTTGGGTGACGGTGTGTATCCATCACAATGGAAGAATGCAAACATATGTCCAGTCTATCCAAAAAAGGATAAGCAAGTTGTAAGCAATTATCGTCCTATATCACTTAATTGCAATGTTTCAAAAGTTCTAGAAAAAATAGTTTTAATAAATTATATACGAGTATTGTGTTAGTAACAATATCCAAAACATACTTCTCTCCTGGGGGAATTGGGTTGGAGTCTTCTTAAACAGCGACACCACTATCCCAGGTTATGTTTTATGCATAAAATATTCAATAATGATACCAAATTATCTATCCTCAATTTGTCCTAATCCAGTACTGACTTCGATCAATTGTTCTATTCGTAATCGTGACCATATCCAAACGTTCTTTGCCCGCACTGAAGCGTTCAGACGATCTTTTTTCCCCACAAACAGTGCGTGACTGGAATAACTTGCCAGCTGACATAGGCCTACGTCATCTTAGTAGTCTTAATGTTTTCAAAAGCTGCCTCCACAAACTGTTCCAAATAGACTGTATTCAGTATTTTCTTGCCCGGGGCAACATATTTATGCAGAATGAGAATGGGTCTTAGCCATTTGGGGTCCCAGTTATATAATTATAATATTCTTAATGATCCAGTATGCATTTCTTGTGGTGCCCCGAATGAAACTGTTAAGCATTGCTTCCTCGCATGCCCACCTTTTGCCTCTCATCGTAGAGAACTTCTCTCCGGTGTTGTGGGATTGATTAGTCTGAGAATTTACTTTTCGCTTTACACTGATCTTTTATCTGATTACTTAGTAAATATATTGTTAAAAAGGGAAGACTCGCTGACTGTTATATATATTCTTTTGATGGTTGGGGGGTTGGTCACTACGCATTTTTCTCTTTATCTTTTCTCTAACATTGTATTGTTTGTCATGCATTGGTTGCCATTTGTTAAATTCATTTATGTGCATCTTCTCCCAATGAGGAGCCCACCTTTGTAGCCCACGGGCTGTGTGATAACCTCTGCAAAAAATAAAGCATTATATAATATTATACGTGAATTTGACGTCCCTTTGCGAAATGACGTTGTCACGTTACGGCAAGATGGTATCAATTTGCGATTTTTATCATGGGTTGCGTATACAATATTGTAGGCTATGAAGTAAAGTAACTAATTCGTTATGGAATGAGCTTTCCTATAGTTAGAAATACTATTTATTGCGAATGTAAATTATTTACATCTCTAGGTTTCTGTAAACTGACATACTGCAATGTTAAAGTATAGGTAATTTGCACAACCTAGCCGCAAAGCGACAACGTAATTTCTAGGGGTGGCTATCGAGAGGAATATTACTATCGCGATAGTATTGCGATAGTCCAAACAACTATCGCGATACTATTGCGATAGTTAGGTTACTATTGCGATACTATTGCGATAGTTCAATATATTCGCAAAAATGAAAATTTTCGGTTGTACATGTTACTCAATACTCAATAGCGCTTTTTCTTATGGAAATTAGTCTACATGACTAATAAACGAGGACTAATTTTATATTCAACATTCTATTTATATTCTGTCTTTCAGCCGACTGTTAATGTTTTAATGTCCATTCACTCAAAACAGTACTTTAATCTTGCAATTTTGAATGGCAAAGCCAAAAAAACTGAAAAAAACTAACAAACTATTGACAGAATATAGAATGTTATGGGATTTACTGAAAAAAGGTAAACTATCGATATCTGACGGAACAATCGGCTATAGTTATCGATGTTTCGTATGACTATCGATAGTTTTCTATAGGAGCATTTACTATCGCGATAAGTCGATATTTCGATGCATCGTTACAGCCCTTATATTAACAGACTATTATAAAATTCTCTTTACAGAGTGATGAAGGCTTTAACGGCTCTGTTAACTCTAGTCGTCTTAGGAATTAATCTTTATTTTGCCGCCGTCTATATTCCTGAGCTTCCCCAGGTGTGGTGGATGTTTCTCATTGTAGGCGTCGTTATTTTCTTCTACTTGGCATTTGTTGCTTATCTGGTGAGTACACATAAACATAATTCTTT
Source organism: Tonicella lineata (assembly GCA_034781015.1). NCBI lineage: Eukaryota > Metazoa > Mollusca > Polyplacophora > Chitonida > Mopaliidae > Tonicella > Tonicella lineata. The sequence continues at coordinate 1,030 of JAVFBY010195329.1, read as the reverse complement.
AACATTTACCTGAAACTTAATTAAATGCAATGAACAGAAACCTATAATAGTTGCTTTAAAAAGTTTTATTTCTTTACAAATATTGCCATGTTATTTACCTTGTCAATGCAACACCTACATGTACAGTAAAAGATGGATTGCGATAATAATTTTTCAAAATGTTTTGCTGTTGTGCTTTGATATATTTTGGAGTCAGAAATGTTTATTATGCACCTTATAAACAATGCTGTGATGTTACACTATTTTACTCTGTCAAAGCAACTCCGTAAAGTTACATTTCAGTGCAGTTGAATGCCGTCATATAGGTGAAATACCCCTGAGCACGGCGTTAAACCCCAATCAATCAATCACTGCAGTTGAATATGCAACTATAAGTTACAATTTTAAACTACTGATTGAATGTTCCAAAGTGGGAGTGCATTTGTCCTCCATTGGGATATGCCATACTCCTGGTAGGTCTTGATACAATAAACATATTGTTTATTATTTCATGGACTGCAGAGATTGTGGAGTGTTCTTTATGAGCTTTCCGTTGCACACGGGCAATGAAAAGTCGACATATCAGTAAAATAACCTTGAGTATGACGTTAAATGCCAAGCATACAAACAATAACAACCACACTTTTCACTACAATCACCATAAATGTTAAATGACAAAGTAATGGAAGACAATCCTCACTTTTGTTGCTCCTTCAGTTAAATATTGAATTTGTTGAAATGTTTATGCCACAGCGTAGGAGCTGAAATACAGCTGAATGTGGTGTTTAACACCAATCAATCAATCGATCGATCAATTGTAGCATCCTCTCACGGTTGCGGTATGTTTTGAACAGTGAACATATTGACGACTCAAAGAGGATGAGCAAGTGCAGAACATTCATATAGCGTTTCACATTTCAGTTGTGTTGCGTTTATTGACTCGCGCATACACTCGGCTGGGAGCTTCCTGACGTCCCAGCTCTGTAAGAGCTAAGGGACATCAAGGGTGATTTCCTTCGCCCATTGGGCTGGCACGCCGTCATATAGGTGA
>JAVFBY010195218.1:0-11067 GCA_034781015.1 Tonicella lineata | reverse complement strand
TTTGTGACTCGCTCTGTACCTAAGCATATCCACTGGGGGGATCGAACTCGTGCTGTACATCGAAGGAGGATCGGTAGTCACGCCAGTCAGACGCTCTAACCACCAAGCCACGGCGCAGGCCCTCAAACAAATATGACACCACAACAACTCTTCATTGTACTACTTATTGGTGCCTCTCAGCTTATAGAGCACCAAGGCATCAGGAAACTCTTGCCCAGCCATGCGCAAAAACATTAGAAATAAGATATCACATCAACAACAGCTCAGTAATTACCAGACAGTTAAAACACTCAGCCAACTGTCCTTCTAAATATAGTTAAATGACCAGCCATCCATAATATTCCAAGAATTAATGTTCATGAAACAGCGTTAATTCACAGAATATAATGGTTAATGGCTTTGTTCTATTAAACACTGTATACTCTAAAGCAGGATGTAGCCAATGGCTATATTGACACACCAATCACCATGATAATCAATCTGGGAATAGGTAAGCTGGGTTTAATAGTCAGTGAACTGAGAAGTTTGGGCACAAAAAAGGTATTTGTTTACATTTAAACTCTAAGTGTGACCTAGACCTTGAAGCTACAAAACTGGCTCTTATTTAAAAATTCTTGAAAGCAAATGAAGTACATGTAGGCATGGTACAGCCAGGACAACATTGTGCAGACTAGGAAAAACACATTCATGGAAAGTCAACAATCAATGGGGGACTCGTAAATGTTGGCAAGAAGAACAATTTCATCCTTCATTCTGGTTTGGATGCGAAAGACATTTGAAACTGAGGCATAAGAATATAATGTCATATAGGAAAAACATATGTGACGTCATAACAATGCATTACTTTTAAATGCTGTTTGAGTTCTAAAAAACGCTTCAATTAACAGTTATGTCAAGCTAATCTCAAACAGCCTCGACAAAAATCAAAATTAGGTAGTACACAGACATATGGTTCTGCACTATGTACATGTAGCACAGGATACCATCAGTCAGGGTCTATTTTAATATATCAATATAATTTACACGGAAAAGGAAAACAATAATTGTGATAACAGCCTATTTTTCGTTTCTTGCATTCCTACTGATTGTCAGCATGTCACATGTAATTGTAACTGAATGGTACTTCCTACTATAGGGTAACACAATACTAGACAATAAAGGTTTGGCTGTGAAGGTGTGGTGATGGTGAACTAAATTGTTGTCAATAGCACATTATTGAACTGGTACTGTATTAACCTCATTGCAGACATACATGCACATGTGCTAATGTGATTTACATTTGCAAATAAATATATTGGAGTTCTAGCATACAAAACTATGTCCCATTAATCCTATGTTAAATGATGCTTTTATGGTTAATGCACTTAGAAGCTATAAAAAACAAACTGAGATGAGCTCAGTTTCCCAGCCATTGGCTATTATAAATATTCCTAATGTTCTTCCAGAACAGACAGGATCAATAGTGTCCGGACAGGGTGTGTAATAAAAGTCAACCTTATTCTGATTGGACAAAGTTTTTTCAGCCCCAGTGTTTACAAAATTAATAGTCATGACTAATCAAACTGTTATAGATTTATGGACAATTCCTATGGTCAGTATAAGAGATTTATAACACCCTTGATAGAATCATAAACATATTGAGAGGAATTCAGTTCTTGTTTATAAAATAACACACATATTGGTATCAATCAAATTGCGGCCAATTTAAAAAGTGTGTTCTGAACTGTGATATTGGAGCAGCTATATTGGAGGTCAATATATACTTGAGTACACTCTTACAAAGCCACCTAAATTTATCACGCTGAAGTATGAAAGGTAAATCTGTGTGTACAGTTTGAAAAGTTGATCCCAAAATTTATTTTATATGTTACGTAACTCACAATACACCTGTGAGAAGGAAAAAAAATAGATTTACTGAAATAGTTTGAAAGAACTAGCAAGATGGTGGTGAGTGGTGACATCTACATGTATCTCTGAATGCTCAAAATAGTTTTTCAACTTGAAATGTAAAAAGTGTATTTTTTTCAAAGTACATAACATTATTCATGCAGCATTACTTAACCATTAAACCTTGGGTTTATTTCATAACTTCGTAAGCTGCAACAACCCGAATATGACACGCAATACGAATCTGGATGAGTACTATGAATACTATTATGAAGATAATGATACATACTGTATTCTGACTGAAGATGAGACAGGCTTGGCGGCCATTACTCTGTTTGCAGGGATCTGCATCTTATGGCTAATTACAGCAAACATAGTCACTCTTATAGCTGAATGTCTGGCACAGTTAGAGAGGCAGAAAAAACAGCTTATAGGCACTCTTATTGCCTCTCTGTACAATGGTTTAATTGGATTACCTTCAACCCTCTTACAACTCTACAGGTTAGAGATACTCTACGATTTCCAATGGTGTTTATTGTCATTTGGATTGGCTGACTTGGGTATTTTGATGGTGTCCATTTCAGCAGCTCTTGTAATTTGCGCAGGATACCTCAGCATAAAATACCCTCTGAGAAGCCATCGTCTTGAAGATGCCGAGAACAAAATCATAGTTTTTCAATTTACATTTCCTATTACCTATATCTTGGTACTAATGATAGTTTTTCACTTGGAGAAAGAATTGACGACTGTTGTACATGGTCGTACCTTCCTGATTGGTATTTCTTTCCATATAGTATTGCTGTTTTCCTTGCCCTAACAGGAGGGTATGGTTTTGCTGTTGGCATGATGTGTATTGCCAGAAAGCAAGCTATAGCCATCAACACCATAGAGATGTCTAGACCAGACCCAGAGTATTTACAAAGGCGCAAAAAGAGAAATGCTAAGCAGGCTAGGGTTATCAGAGTATTGGTTCTTGCTTTCACGGTAACCTGGGCTCCTTTGGTGATAACAACAATCTTAGCAGAGACAGTAGAGACCATAGATCTAGGTGAATTATTGTTTAATTGGATTTATATCACAGTTCTTACAATGGGGTCCACACTTCCCGTGATATATTCATACGCCTTTGCCGATGTCAGGTCTCAACTGAAAATAATAATTGGCAAGCTCAGAGGATAAATAAAGGATATTTACACAGTGAATCCTGAGTTCCATAAATATTGCTTGAAGAAGTGGTGAAAGGGATAACCCACAAGCTGCAAAACGTTGAGTGGGTAATACTTTCCACAATTCATGAGAAAAATATCTATGGGATCCTATATGTAGCTTCCCTGTGTAATAGGTCACATGTCATGAGTCAATAGAGATGTAACAACATGGGATTCCGGCAACTTAGTAAGACCATACTTGTTACAGGTATATTACATGTACAAATGTATGACATTTATAGGTAACTTCTTTGCAACTCCGTTGGGAAAACACTTATTAAAGGTTCACTTGAAGAGGTTTTTTTCCGATCATTATCTTTGAATAGTTAGTCACTTATTAATTTTAAAACAGAATATAGTACATTTATTTTTATCTTTTGCACAAGTCAAAAAATGTGCTTGATGTCACAGAGTAGAAATGGATTTGTAGCATTTAGGAACCAAGCTCTTCACTTATATTTAATTTTAATAGTTCTACAGTATGTATAGTTTTGTTAGCATGGGGACAATTTTATATCATGGCAAGATTTCTTGCGTGGTTAGGCTTCCTGTCATCCATTTGTTCAAACTGAAGAGAGCAGATGACACATGCAAGGAAGTTCCAGCCGGGTCAAGGGTCAGAATGAAATCCAACAATTGTATGAAAGCTGTGGAAATGAAAGCTAATTTAAAGTCCACATTGTGTTCACGAATACTCAGAATTTCAGAAAAAAAGTCCCTTGTAACAAAAGGCACAATTAACTCACTACATGCTTGATAGGTGTACCAAAGTTTTAAAAAGAAATTGTTAACAGTTTTGCAGCAAAGCTAAATAAAACCCATAGAGTGATAACAAACTTGTTTTAAAAATAGTTAAAATTACCTTTACCTAGACCCTACAACCCTGAAATTCGAACTTCTCTAAGAAATTTACTTAATAAGCATGTGTGTAAAGTTTCCAAAAGATTTGTCCATAAATAAAGCCGCTAGAATGATAAAAAACTTTTTCTAAAAATAGCCAACATGAGATGGACCCTACGACCCTGAAAATCTAACTTGTTAAAGGGATTTACTCAATGAGCATGTGTGTGAAGTTTCCAAAAAATTCATCCATAAATTAAACCGCTAGAGTGATAACAAACTTTTTTTAAAAAATAGCCAAAATGACCTCGACCCTGAAATTAAAACTTGTTAAAGAGATTTACTCGATAAGCATGTGTGTGAAGTTTCAAAAAAATTCATCCAAAAATAAAGCTGCTAGAGCGAGGACAAACTTTTTCTAAAAACAGCTAAAATGACCTTGTGCGGGACATCGAAGGAGGATTATTAGTCAGATATGCTAGCCACTGAGCCACAGTGCAGGCCCTGTGAACTCTTAAAACATACTGCACTCTATATAGAGTGGGTTGTTAATTATGAACTCATGACCTTGCTTGAGTTTGTATAGCTGCCAGTGTGTAATCAGATTTATATAGAAACCTTTGATAGTAAAATCTTATGCTTTTATTGAAATTACAGGCTTAGAATTTATAAATATAAGACTTTATTTGTGTTTTTAATTCCAAGGCTTGCTTTACGGAGTATTTGCAAACCGCCACACACGCCAACCGTTCGTCAGCGAGTGTTAAACTTTGCGCTAACTCTGTGAACTCTAAATATTAATTTAAGATAAGTGCTGATAAAATTTAGAAGAAAGTCGTCCAATTATCCTTCATACACATCTTTAAACTAGCACCCGTCCCTTCTTACGCAACACGGAAGCGATAGCCGATAGCGATCAACAGTGGAGTAGTTTAATACATGTTATGCTCTCAGCCAATGAAAAAAAAGCTCCCCACTTTATAACAAGTAGCGACCAATCAACGTCTGCGCTGTTCAAGTGTGCGGTACTTACAATCAGCGATACAGGCGGGAGAGCAGACATGAGCTTTCTTCACTAGTAAAACGTACCGCTTATAGGCCTACGGCGTTTACGTAGCAACATAAATAAAACTTGCACCAAAGTTATGATTGCAATATATGCTATACTTGTACATGTGCCATTCCTAGTAACCATTTGGAACTCCTTTATACAGGTAAAAAAGACGTAACAAGAGTTAGACGTTTTTATAAGCACAGGGATGCATCACTATAAGCCTACCCCTTACGCAATATACGGTTCAAAACATACACTCTCGCGGGAATTTTTTTTAGAAAAGAAAGTCCTTCCCGGGAAATAAACATTTTTTCTGGCCCTGCATCTACATCCCACTCAGGTGGAAGACACAAGTCGGGAAAAAGATAAAATAGATGGCATGCCAATGAGGTCCGCAAACACAACAAAGCCCCTTCTTCCATTTCATTTTTCATCGTAAAGGACAAGTCCAGCGTTTTTAACCTAAACTTATTATTCTAAACGTTTATTTTGTAAGACATTAAATGTATCCTGCATGCCAGCTCGAACTTCCGTTGACTGGGCTCTGAAGCCGACAGTCTTATCCGGAAGACGAACCAAGGTTACTTCCAGATATTGCCCTGGAGTTGCATTTACCAGAAGTCGACCTATGACCGGCAACCAGTAATGCTGAAACGGTAAATCGAGTACCCGTGAATACCCGTGAATAGTAAATCCCTAACCGAGTAATCAATAATTTGAGATGACCCCTTAACCGTATACATGTGTCATACCAGCTAACTAGTAATTTAACACATTGTCCCCCAAATAACTCTCTTGAAGGGAATACAAAACATGAAGATTGAACATGTTATCTATCTTTTTACAAAATACATTTGTAATCATCCCCGAATCCCCATGTCTAAAAACTGTCGCCATGTCTAAAAACTGTCGCCTGAGGAAATAAACAGGCCTAAACTAACCACGCATTATTCCCTCCGCCTTCAACTAGGTTTTGACAGAACTTAAATTCCCAAAACCCGAATAAAATAAACAGATCCTAACTCACTAGCTAGCTTTAACAACAACAAAAAAAGGAGTCTGTCACTAAACCAGCTGAGGCTGATCAATGTATGAAGTACACTGTATGCCAGGCAAGCCTATTCACTTGCCATGATTAAGTTCCATTGTTTCAAACAGTAGGAAATAAATAAAAAAATAACACTTCCCCCTTTGTCCTGTCGATCCATCAGCACTATAGACATCCTTCCTAGTATAATATCTAATTCACAGCTACAGTAAACTCTCTTTATCTCTCAAACACAAAAAAGCGTGACTTAAATATAGATTGGAAAAACCGGTAAGAAGCAGAAATCACATCCATTACAGATCGTAACAGAAAAGAAATAAGGTTGATCATGTGCAATGCGGCATAGAGTCAAAGGGAGGCTGTACTGAAGGGGGTAGATTGGAATTCTGTGTGATAGAAGAGTTACATATATTACATGTTCTGCGGGATAAATGCATATTATGGTAAGGTAGGAGAAGCGAAGAAAACATAAATTCTGTTAAATTATTTTGGTTCCTTGAATGTATAGCATACATAACGTTTTATTGATGGATTGGTTTTAATGATATAGACTGTTTGATGTTAGCGTTGCTCTCAGGGGTATTCCCCTATATGATGGCATGCCAGCTTAACGAGGGTGAAGGAAACATCAAAGACAGGAAATGAGCAGGGCGAAATACAGGACAAATCGACTCCCTGATGCAATCTTATCTCTAAGAGCACCAAGGCACCTGGGGCTGATTCCCCAAAGCATCTTCTGACTTAAGTCAAAATACTTAATTCAGTTTTGTTGACATTTGTGCGCAAGATGTCATTCAAATATAATATAATTATATACCTAGTGACATCATGAAAATAAATCCCAAATATTAAATGACAAAATTCAAAAGTGTGTAATTTAGGTAAATTTAAAGATTTTGACTTAAGTATGAAACTGCTTTGAGGAATCGGCAGGAACCTTCCCCAAACCACTTGGTGATTGTTTTTTATGATCCACGTAACAGCTTTACATACATGTAGTAGATAAGCAAGGTAATTCCAAACAAAGTCAGGACAGGATTAAAAACATGACATTACAAATCAGCTACCTAATGCCCCTTAGCTCTGAGAGCACCAGGATATCAGGAAGCCCCTGTCATAGGGACAAACCATCCACCATAGTCTTTCAACAAAATCAATGTAATAATTTACTTTAGTTAAATACTTTATATAGAAAACATTTAACCCAGTTTCACACCTGGTGTTGTACTAAGAGACATCAATGGTTGTGGTTCACTCGGATGTTGTTGTTGTTGTAATTGTTGTTGTTGTTGTAAATGTTGTTGTTGTTGTCTGACTTTACGGTCCTCCAGCTGCTGTTTTCTCTCTTTCGGATCAATACCTAGGTGTTTGCAAACTATCTCGTCAATCTTAGGCTTTATAATTGTGAATATTTTAGGATTCACCACTTGCTCAATAATTCTTTCCACACCACTTGACAGCATACCTGACCTGGAACAATAAACGTGTTTTACAAATATAATGATTTGTTTGATAGGTCAATGTTTAACAACATAACCAAGTTTATTTCACTTTATAAGTACGAAAGAAATCTCCCCAACTATCCGAAGTGAAGTCATTGGTAACTATCCATATATCACTATCAGGAATTCATTCCCTTCAAAATCTCCTTGGTTTAATCCCAAAACTGACCTAATTTTTGATTCTGTGAATTTTAGTAATGATGAAGAATTTGGGGATTGCAATTTGAACTTGTCAGAGAGATTTATTTAACAAGCATGTGTGTGAAGTTTCATTTAAAAAATGTCCAATAAATAAAGCTGCTAGCTAGCTAAGGCGATAATACATTTTTTTCTAAAAATAGCCATAAAAACCATGACCCCACAACCCTGAAATTCAAATTTGTCGAAGAGATTTACTCAATGAACATGTGTGCAAAATTTTATAAAATTTGCCAATAAATAAAGCCGAAAGACGATGACATGTCAGCATAACAATAACATACATACAGTACAGCCCACATCAAAAAGCAAATTAGCGCACTAGGTAGTGCGTCATTCTATTGCTCTAGTGCGCTTTAATGCGCAACTCCAATGGTAGACTGTCTGTTAATTGTGGTGCACTCTAGTGTGCTTTAATGCGCTTTAGTGGGCTTTAGTGGGCTGTAGTGCACTAGGGATTGCTTTTTGATGAGGGTTGTACTGTACATGTAAATATATGGAAACAAGTGTGAAATGGACAAACTCAGCCAGGAGGAATATGAATCTGCAGGCATTTTTTACACATTTCATTTTGTTTATTCTGAACATTTTAAAAATAAAATATAACTCTGAATGAGTAAGTTTTCTCGGCAAAGGCCTATGCTAGGAAAAATAGTTTTTTTTGTACTGAACCCCATGAGACTGCCATGAATCCATGAGTATTAAAGTTACTTCATAAATTGAAATGATATTGTTAAAAAAAAAATTAATTTGATACGGTAAGACTACTTTAGCTTGTACAAGACCAGAGAAATCTGGTAATGAACTATTTTAGTGTGTAGGGGTTTCTTAAGCAGATCAGTGCATGTGTATCATTAAATTGAATTAACAGTCCGACGCTTTTCCCGAATACTAGTATACCCAAAATAGCATTCAGTGCACAATAAGTTTTAATATCATTTCTTCTTGGTAAAACACAATGTGAAGTCAAAGATACATGTAAGACATTGGTTTTGTGGTGGCAAACCAATAATTTAACTTTTTGAAGAATGAATTAATTAGCAGGACTAGATATGCTTCATATCAGTGTTCACAATTTTAAGAAAGTGGGAAATATCCATTCTATCTCTTCTCTTTACTGATTATATTCCACAATATAATACTTCTTATTTCAAAAATAGTTTCACTGTTTCACTAAAATTTGGAATATAGCCTTCAAAATAATGTCAATAGTTATTTGTCATTTCTTGTTTTTGTTCCAGATATCTTAGCGAATATTTTTCAGAAGATGATGTATTAGCTTAAATCTCTTTACATCAACATACAAGAATTGACATTGTTCAATATCATGAAATACTGTTGTTTAATTTCTGTTACATTGTCTTTCTTTTCTTTTTTTGGCTCTTTTTATACATTCATATATATATATATATATATATATGTAGGTTCGTATCAAAGTTTATTACCATAAAAAATAAAAATATAAAAAATGATGTTTGAGAAAATTATTATTTGAGATGCTATGTTACAGAGGGCTTCAAAGAAGAGCTAATTGTTAATTTGATTGATTTCACCTTCTATAAACAAGGATTTTATTCATTCATTCATTAACAAAAAGCAAATATATAAGACTTAAATATAATATAATTGTCTTGTTCTATTTTTCAGATCTGACCAACTTCAATATTGGTTATATAAAGATTTTCCTCAATTGAATTTTTACACTCCCCCCAACAAAAGAATGGGTACAATGGTACTTACAGACCTTGTCAATAGAAACGCTAGTTGAAGAATTTGCAACAGGGGATAGTATTCGGCTTACAACAACTTCTGACAGTGATTTGGAAAGCCATGACAATTTTTCTTTCCATTTTAACAAGGACACATCCAGATCATTGTTTACTGCCGGCAAGGCTATAGATCATACCATTAAGCAGGCTTCTTTTATAAGTGCCCCTTGGCTACATGTACCTACATTAAATATCCTGAATGCTTGTGCTGCAAAGGACAGGGGTTCATACCAGTTGTATAATCTCCTAGCGTTGTATGAAGGCGCTTCAGAGGAACCTAATCAGTAATGCTACATGTACAACATATATGGATGCTGAGCAGTGTGGAAGCACCTGAAACTTCTTTCTATTCGACAGGATATCAAGAGGAAAAAAAAAAACACCTAAATGTCCCTGTGTTTAGGCCTTACCATTTGACATCAAAGATTCTTTCCATACTTTATGAACTTGGACACTGTGCATCAGTTCGCATGCATTATTGTAAGCTTCAAACTTAATTGAGCTGAATTTAAGTTTCTGTCTGTACCACCAGACTTTGCAAAAAAATGCACTCAAGCTATTATATGATATTCACACTTCACTCACTGTGTAATATACTCCATCTATTTGATAGGCCTTTCTTATTTTGTGACAGCTTGTTAGTGAGAGCTTAAATATCAGATCTACAAGGCATCAGGATGTCGATTCGTTGTAAATGTGATTTCCTGTCCTTTTCCAGTCCCGTCTTATATGTAGCCAGTGATGCTAAGTGTGGTTTCCTCCACCTATTGGTTGCATGCTGTCGCACAAGTGAAATACTAAGGAGCACTGCATTTAACCCAGATAAAACAAACTAAACAATTATGACATTATTAGAGAAGTCACTTTTGCAAAATTCCATTGACAGTTGAGTGTCAAAGCTGTTTTAACATGGACAGATGCCGTTATATATATTATATTCAATGCAAGTTAAGAAATAAAATTTATTGAACTGAAGTCTTAATTTATAGTTGTATTCTTTTAAATTATGGTATACACTGCTATTTTGAACACCACTATTAAAGTTATAATATAAAGTTTTTATAACAGCAGTCAGTGCATGTTTTGTTTCTCCTGTAACCAGCAGCTATTGACAAGTTGATATTGCCAGTGAGGTTGAGGGGTCGTTTTCTTTATCCATTGGGCTGGTATGCAGTTATATCAGTGAAATACTCTTGAGAACTGCATACAACCCCACTCAAACAAACAGTTGGTTGAATATATTATCGTTCTATGGTAGCTAGAGCCATAGTGTTAGGTATCCTTAAGGTTATTTCCCTTTGTTGAAGTGTCCTTTTTTCAAAATGCCTTTGTCCTGTCTTTGGTGTGGCAAGTAAAGTCGAGGGTGGTTTCCTTCATCCATTGGGCTTGTACGCCATCATATAAAGGAAATAACCTTGAGTACTGCATAAAAACCGATTCAAACAAACAGTTACTTGAATATTTTGCCATTGCATAGTAAAATCACAATGGCAGCTAGGGTCTTTTTACAAAGTTGTATCCAATTCATGAATTGATGGTCCAAAAAGGTTGATTCATTTGT
>JAVFBY010195107.1:0-11070 GCA_034781015.1 Tonicella lineata | reverse complement strand
TGAAATATTTACGTACTACGGAACGTAACAATGGTCTGCCAAACAATCTCTTCAATTGCGCATGCTCGCGTCTCCAAATCACGCTGAATCTCGCTTAGGCCGAACAGGTCTATTGAAGAGGTTGTTTGGCAGGTCATTGTTGCGTTCCGAAGTACGTAAATATTTCATCATGACGTTCTTCGTGGCGTCTCCGCGGTCTTGGGTGACTCGGACGTGACTTCATTGTTGCGTCGTGAAATATTTACGTTCTACGGAACGTAACAATGGTCTACCAAACAACCTCTTCAGTTGCGTATGCTCGCGTTTCGAAATCACGCTAAATCTCGCTTAAGCCGGATAGGTCTATTCACACAGGATGCGGCGCGCCGCTGTCGCGGTGCACAAATAACAATTCTCACAGCACGCAACGCGACGCTCGACGGTTTCCCACGAAGGTTCCCGAATGAGTCAAGATGGCTTCCCTTGACGACGAACTGTCAGATGACGAGGCGTTCATGCGTGTACATGTAGGTTGAATCGGCCTTATTTATAGATTGCTGGATTCTCCGAGACTAGTAGTATTTATTTCTATGAAAAGTCATCATCTTCGATTTAACTATTTGAGAAGTTAATATTTGCCGCCATCTTGTAAAATGTTTGCAAACGAAGATACGTTATATGACGAATCGAGCCGCTGCCAAAATAGAAACAGTTCTAACTGCAGACGACTGTCGCGCCGCGACGCTTGCAGTGTGAATCGTATAAGATAACAAGTAGTGCTATATTTTTCGCTGAGCAGCGCTACGGTCGCGCAGCTGTCGCGCTGCACAAACAGTGTCGCTTGTCGGGACTTTCGAGTTACATGTGTATGGCGTTACGACAACTGTATGACGTCTTTTTGTGAAATGACGTGGTCGCTTTACGGCAAGATGGGGCAAACCAATGACGTACATATACGTCATTGATGGGACAAACTGCCTATACTTTAACATTGCAGTTTGTCAGTTTACAGAAATCTATAGATGTAAATAATTTACTTTCACCAAAAATATGTTTAGCTATAGGAAAGCTCATTCCATACCGGTTTAGTTACTTTGACTTTATAGCCTGCAATATTGTATATACCGCCTATGTTAAAAATCAAAAATTTACCCCCACCTTGCCGTAAAGTGACAACGTCATTTCGCACGTCACTGAGACTAACTCTTGATGTCATAACCCGAAAGTCCCTTATTCACACAGCACGCAACGAGACTCTCGACGGTTTCTCACGAAGGTTCCCGAAGAGTAGATCTAATCCGGTCCCCGCCTCCCACAATGCTCCACTTACGTTACGTAACGTCAGTGGAGCATTATAGGAGGCGGGGACAAGACTACCCGAAGAGTACATGTCAAGATGGTTTCCCATTACGACGAACTGACAGATGACGAGTTGTTGATGCTTCTAGGTTGAATCGGCCTTATTCTAGATTGCTGGAGACATTCTAGATTGCTGGAGACCAGTTGAAATAATTTCTCTGAAAAGTCATTATCTTCGATTTAACAATACGAGGAGTTTATATTTGCCGCCATCATGTAAATTGTTTGCAAACGAAAATATACGTTATATGACTCAACTGATTGGATAAAAACGGCGCGACACGAATCGAGCCGCTGCCAAAATAGAAACAGCTTACTGCAGGCGACTGTCGCGCCGCTTGCAGTATGAACAGCGGCCGGTTGTTCAAAAGTGTATTAGCTTTAAACCATTGTTGCACGACGTGACGTCGCGTCACAATGGAGTTTCTTTGTGCCGGTGTTCATTTAAGCCTGGCTTAAAGTTAATACACTTTTGAACATCCAAGCCCATAACAAGTAGTGTTCTATTTTTCGCCGAGCTGCGCTACTGTCGCGTCGCGTCCGGTGTGAATTAGCCACTACATAACTAGTGTTCTATTTTTCGCTGAGCAGCGCTACTGCCGCGTCGCGTCCGGTGTGAATGACTCGTAAATGTTGGAAAGGGAGATAAATTTGGACCCTGCCATGGTTTTATGAGGCGAAATGCGTTCGAGTTCGCAGAGTCACAGAGGAAAAACGTCTGTGACGTTATAAATTGCGTGACTTTCGAATATCGGTCATGTCGTAAAACAGGCTCAGGGTCCAACTTATCTCCCTTGGCACGTTTACGAGTCTCCCATTGGCCTTTAATAATGCTTTATTTATCTTTTATTTGTTAACTAACCGGCGCAGCTGCCACATCGCGTCCTGTGTAAATCCCAATTTACACAGAACGCAACGCAACATTGGCGCCGCTTGATAACAAATATAACATCACACAGTCGCGCCACTCCATGCACCTCCAGTGAACTGCATTAGATAACGAGTAGTGTTCTATTGCTTTTAACACTGAGCATACATGTGCATGGTCTTAGGCTGAAGAATATTCTTCTATTTAGTTCATTATGCTATTCCTCTGCAGTCTCTAAACTTAACAAAAATAAACGTAGAATCGCTATAGCTGCCACATTAAAGGCACACTCACCGGTAGACGTGTTTAACGTGATAAAACTATTTTTAAAATGAAAATCGGCGAGTTTCTGTATTTTTCCCAGATCGAAAAAGTTATGAACTTTCCATTTTTCCATAAACTGAAAGTTTTGATTTCCTGTTTTTGTTTAAAATAGAAGTAAAAGTGTGTATTTAGTGACGCTCACCATTAATGGGCGGACAACTCAAAAGAAAGCCGCCTAATAGGGCCTACTTTAAACGTTTTTCTTAACTAAATTGTGTAAATGTCCACCTTCTATAGAACGCAAATATCCCTTTTACATCAAACTTATATACATCATTTCATCATTTTCAGGCATTTCTTTGAAAGAGCTCATGAAACCAGAAATTTAACAGGTGAAATAGTTTGTTTTCTTGTTGTTGCAACTTGCAGTCTTCGATAGCCACGCTGTTCAACACAAATGTCTTTTGGCAGGAAACGGGAAACGTTGCTTTATATATTTTAGGTAACGAAATGTCCTTTTAGTGAAGAAGTGGGTGCTTACAATTTATAAGCGTACATCACGTCTACCGGTTAGTGTGCCTTTAACTTGTTATAATAAGCACTGGAAATGTAATAATGGGTTACAACCAGTTACAGTGGACATTTGGCAAGACATTAGCAAAGATATCGTCATGGATAATAATGTGTTGAGAAATGTAGGCCCGCTCAGTCATAAGCACATATCGTCAGCCGGCTACTATAATTGCCTTACTCATTTTTACTCATTTTGAGAAAAACGCAAAAAAACCCAGTGTCAAATTGCCTAACTCACTCATCTGACATTGGCAGATATGCACTGTTGTGTTAATGTGAGCTTTGTCACTGGTTAATGACTTGGGAACTTTTGCAGCATATACATTGTGCTATGGGTAATGACTTGGGCAAAAAAAAATTCTAAACTGAGTTAGGTAAATATCATAGCAGGTTGACGATATGACTTCTGATCGTCGATGTATCGCACAGGTCCAAGCCATCCAGCTCATCTGCTTAGTTATACGAGGGAGTCAAAGTTTGAAGAGGTGAATTCGCCGTCATATAAGGGAAATACCCTTGAGTACGACGTTAACATCAATCAAACAAACAAGAGGTGGAAAATTAAATCAAAGTGTCCAAATATAATAAATCGGCAGACTTGGTTCCTTTTACTATAGTAAATGTATGACAATATTGCCAGCATTTGCATTCAGCAACTCCGAGCGAGTCAAACAAAATGATTTTCCTGCACTTACATCCTTACATGTGTCAAATAAAACTGAAGAGTCTAATTTAGGGACATTATTTAATTAACTGATAGCTAAATAAACATGGTGTTACACGTGGTGATGTAGTTCCACGCTCTATCATGCAGTCCTGTACCTATATGTATTATATGGGTCACGCAAAATCTAATTGGGTAACCTAAAACAGGTCGCCTATTCATTCATTTAGGATAATGTGTGTTCGCCCAAGGATAGCCTGTGTTCACCCAAGCGTAACCTGTATGTTGAAGTCATTTTCAAGTCATTTTGAATGAAGAAATTGAAAAACAAAAATATACAACTTTTTTAACACATCAACAGACATTCTTTATTTAATAACCTAAAAAGATATCTGTCAAACTTTATTTGGCATGTATATCGCCAGTGTCTCTGTCTTTAATTTGTAAAAAGAACATTAAATGGCCCAGTACTCACAGGTATTTTCTTTCTATGTGTGACTAATCTTGACTATAATACGGATGGGTCAGTTTGGCGGAAGACTGAAACGATATATTGATAGCTTGGTGATTAAAGCCGTACCAGTTGCAATCTCTATGGCAGCTGTTGCGTGTCTCATTTGATTAAAACATTCGCCGGTATATAACCGGCTTGGTCACAAAGTGGCTCCATTTTATGTAGTGATTTGTATGAAATTGAAGCAAATTGCGTTGGCTTCAGTCGACGAATTACTGCTGTAAGAATACACAGGGCTTACATGAGGATGTCGTACGACAACTTTTAAATCTCATTGTAAGGAAAAACAACATCGTTTTAAACTATATGCAAGGATGTTTTTATCGAATACTATTTTAAATTTAAAACTAATTTATTTAAATCAAATGTTGAAATTTGATTACATATTAGTATTTCTTAACCTCAGTTTCTTTATGAATACGACCCTGGATTTATTGAGATCTTAATTTATTAGCAAGATCATTATTTTATTAATTTATTAGTCACTTTTGATCCACTCTTAATCATAATAATTAACGCTGAATCATATAAACCGGGTTTTAGTAGAAAAGAGCAATTATATAGGGTCCTCAGTCAAAACAGTTTTAAAAAAATCAAATGTGGACAAAAAATGATTGCTCTCTTTCTAGCCCGAATATTGGGCTAAGTATGTTTGCTTTTTATTTATTCATTTTGACATTCAACTGGCAAACACCCCGACGCCAACAACCACAAACAACAAATAATGCGTCCGGGATGATTTATAAGCTACTCTCTTTCACAAACAAGCAAGACGTCCTTGTGATTTCAGAGCTAAGGTGCATGAAAAAGCTGAATTTTTGTGTTCTCATCTGTATTTGTCCTGTGTTTGTCTTTTGCCAGAAGCAGAGAAGGTTTCTTCCACCAGAGAATGTTTGTTTACTACCATGCTCCGGGCATTTCACCCAATGACTGCGTGCAATCAAAATATATTTTAAATTTAAAAGTTATTTATTATAATCAACTTTTGAAATTTGGCTAAGTACCGGTAGCCTATTTATTTTCCTAAGTTAACCCATTTGGCTAACACGCCGTTGTGTACATATACCAGAAATATCTGTCATCGTGACATTAAACTCCCAATCAATCAGTGTGGTCTGTGGACAGTGCCTTGCTCAAGGTTATTTCACTTATATCACGATGATTTATTCTACAGTAAACACAAGCACAGGAATATGAAATGTTATTTTATCAGCAAAACCTACTGTTAATTCTTGCCCCAGAGGTTTCCAATCAAATAAACGAACAAACAAACATTAGTACTATGGCGTCTAATACGTTCTACAATTAATCAAATTTATTTTTCAGAGAGCTGTTTCAATTCATCATCTTCAACCCACTTACATCTTTACGCGAACCTTTCCCGCTTGCGGAGCTTGGCTTTGGACCCTTTGGCATTCCTCGTTACAGTGTAGTCACTGTCACTGAGTAAAATAAAATATTTCGTTATAAATCGTTATCATAATGTGGTGAATTTAACGTGTAAATCCATATGTCAATCGTACTACTATTTTCCGATCGGAAGTAAGTCTGGCCTTGATCCCAATGACCATATATGGAAAACTGTAAACCCGTGTATTCTTCGTAAAAGATGTGCACTCCATCTACTAAGCGACAGCTGATTGGCTGATATGCACATTACCCATATGCAATCGCACTCTTATTGGTCAATTGCAAACTGTTATTCGATATTTTCGATTTATGGTGAAACAGTAGGACCTATCGGCTTTGGCTATACACAGTCCTCTCGGCTGAAATGTTTTTTTCGTACAGTTATTCATAAATACATTTGCCTTCTCATTCAAACTGTACATTTTAGAAATTGGGGGGCGTCCACATGCGTCCGAATTGTATAAATAGATTTTTTTTGGCGTGAAAGGTTGTCGTGATTTCGGGTAAATTGTAACAGGTTTCCTTAATTTCAGTTTGCGCGAGCGCCAGGCGAACACGTTCGACCGGTACGTTCGCCATGAAAGTGGGGTCTTTTTTCATTTATTTTTTTACTTTTCTTTATAAAAAATTGTTAAATCGCTTTTTGAGCCAATACTCACCAACTTTGTACAAACAAATTTAGATTATCTTTTTTATAAATTTAGAAGTTTGTTGCATAAATGGTTGAAATCGCCACATGCATTTTTAGCCGCTTATGTAATAACTTTTTACCTTCTCATTTTTTCACCAAAAATCATCTATATATGCCTTCAGAACACCAAAATCTAATAAAAACAACCGACTTTCCATTAAATAATTTCAAATTTGTTTTCTCCAAATGTTTCGATTAATTTCTTAAATTGTTTTTTTTTAATCCTTTAATTGGTCAAAACTCGCCAATATACCTCATCGGAACAGTAAATTACCAACTTAATACAAAAGGTTTAGATTATTTTTTTATAAGTTGGAAGTTTGTTACATGTTAACCGCCGTGTATCAAGCCAGCGATAAAAAAACATGTAGCAATGTCAGTTACGTTTTTCTGTGACAGCAATTTTGAAAAAATTTAGATTACACTAAACCTCCATTTTAATATGATTCGTCGTGTATAAAAATAATGCTGACGTATTATGTACACCAGGTTATAAAAAAAACTGTTATCTCTGGCAAGCGTTAATACGAAAGCCCTGGAGACTCATTTTTGTTAATTTGTTTTTATTTATAAATTTTATTTTACTTTTTATTCTCTCCTTTTCAAATTATCAAGGTGATTATGACGCGCGAAGAAAGTGGGAGGATATCTAATAAGAACGATTGGGTGATGGTAACAGCCTGTAAGTACACGTATTTATTATGAAACGTTTACAAAGAATAGCCATATTTATACATCTTTTTTAACTTTTTATTCTCTCCTTTTCATGTTATCAAGGTGGCGTGTGGATAAACTGAGGATATTTAATAAGAACGATTGGGTGATAATAGCAGTTATTCTGTATGTGTATGAGACATACACAACCGGGAAAATATGCAAAATAAGTAAATAAATATAAATAAAAAAACAATATTTACCTATTTTCTTTTATTATGAATACGTCATGAGAAATTACACCAATTGAACGCGCTGAGGCTATCTGTATGGCCAATGGTGTGTAGCCAAGCGTTAAAGTGGCGTATTTGTTCAAGTTTATGTTTTAAAGATATTTATAGACGCAAATCACATGTTTAAATGTTTACTTCATAAATTGGCACTGGGATTGACATCTTATCAACAAAAGCAAAAGCAAATGGAGATAGCGTCTAGAAAAAAACCCGATTGTTTTCCACCTTATTTGGACAGTCATGAGATAAAAACGTTTCTCCGCCAACTTTTGTATCAAATATAAATTCTTTTCTTGGTATAAATTAATCAACATGAATCCCTGTCTGTGCTAATAAGGACAATATTATTTGTTCACATGAAGTAGACAACAATGAACGAAGAATAATATATTGCTTTCGTGTTCAAAGCGACCCTGTAGGCCCCTACAAATTCCGCACACGCCAGAACGCTAGCACATAGCCCACACATTGTAAGATGCCTTGTATACTGTTTTATTCCATGTAGTTACTATGATGTCATGCCCAGGAAGCAGTATGTTTCAGTAAGTAAATTGGAGACATGGAACACCATTTTCAGACAAATGCCCAATTGAACAAAACAAATGATTTCTCGAAAAGCAAGCTTGATCAATTTATTCCCCAGTACCTCAATGTCTATTCACACATACCACAATCGTGTAGATGATCTAAATTAGACCAAACAGCCATTGTTTCGTGACCATGCACGTTGTACTAGTGCGAGTACACAATGGTCACCAATAACTTAACCAAAAAGGACAAAACAAAGTAAAACAAGGACACCCAGACTGCATCATCCCTTCGCATGAGGTGATATCTCTAAATGATATGGGATGAAAATGATGTTTATACACCTGTGGGCCTACTACATTTTGTCCATAAGATTTTATATTTGTTTGCTACTGGTGACTGTTAACCTATGAAAGTAAATAAAAATAGGGGTTTTTACCTTATAAAACATTTGTACAAATATTTATGAAAACCTGTCCATTTCTATAGTTTTGCTCCTGGTGACATTTACCGAATAAAAATGCTTTACGAACAATTTGACTATAACCCTTCTGAAGGGATACTATGTGCATGTACATGTAGGTCTTGTAACCCCCCAACACACTCACCCAAAACACTACCTACATTTTACAGTCATCTTCTTCTGCGAAGTGTTTGATTCAGAGGTATATACAATCGTTGCACAGTTGCTTGAAATATAACAATTGGCTAACGAAGGTTCAAACGGTTCTTTTGAAAGAATTCAAAGTTGAATTTCGACTGGAGAAGTCTGTAGCCACCATAGACGCGCATTTAACTACTTAATACGTTAATAGGGTTAATTTTGCGTTGCGTATCTGCATATGGAAAATAATCCAGTAAGCACATTTCGATAGATTAATTGCTTGATTTATTGTAGTTTTGCGCCACATTGAGCGGTATTTCAGCTACCCTGTTGCGCGAACTTTTTATATTAACGTCTTTCACAAATTTCGACTAAAAGCCTATGTTAAAATTAATCAAAATACAGAACGGACACAGCTCAGACAAATAATAATTTTAAAAAATATATAACCCCTCACATTTTGTTTTTAAATATTTTTAACAAAAATAATTCATAAATCCGCATTTGAAAAAAAGCCAAAAAAAATGCGTCTCCAGGGCTTTCGTGCGTCACCGAGTGGAACGGGATATTAGTGGCTTATTTTATAAAAAAAACTCCTTTATTGGCACATTTTTTAAATTCATATTTCGTCAAAATAAAAATTATGTCCATGATGTAAGCAATACTATGAAAAGATTTAATTTTTATTGAAAGATTCAATGATTCAAGTCATTCAAATTTTAATAATCATGAATTAAATTGTGTTACAAGGACTTGTTTCTTTGTAACTATTGATTTTCGGCATCAGCGTGTTTAAAAATAAAACATTTTTAAAATTTCTGATCACCCCATTTCAATCATGCGAATAGATTTATATTTAAAAAGGAGATAAAATCTCTGTTTTGAAAATTAAAGCTGTTTTCATGATATTTAATCAACTAATCAAGCCATTCAGAATTAAACAAATAAAGCCCCCAAAACTGTACGAACCTCACATTGGGATATTTAAAACTATCATAATTAACAAAAAATAATTATCTCAATAATAAGTTATATTTAAGACGACACCCCGATAACATTGGTTAAAATTGTTTTCTTGACATTTCCGCTGAGTAGACCTGGTGGATAAATCTTAACAAGACCGAAATACTAATGTGTTGAAGATATATTATTTATTCTATATAAATAGATTTGCCGGTTGTTTTAATCTAAATTTACGTACTGTAGATTAATTGATTCACACTGTTTTCTTTGATTTGCCTTTAATTACAACAAAGTTGTTGAACAGCTTTGCTCAGTTGGCCTATGTCTAAGGGGAGTGGAGTCTATACACATCACTGTATAATTATATGCCGCTTCTAGATTACCATAATATAGACCAATCTACGCATACACATTTTTAATTCTCAATATATTTATAAAACAAGTTTAGGCAGGGAGTGATAACCCGTGGCGCAAATACGAATCCTCTGGATGCAGGTAAAAATGTCAAGGTGTTGTGGCATATATTAATAACACATGCCTCAAGCCCTCAACATCTTGACATTTGTGATGTGTACATTTATAAACGTATTATCGAGTCCAATTTTCAGAACAATTATTACAGTATTGACAGAGACATAGTCCATTCAGTTAGTGTAACGTCTACAGCAACAAGAACAACAGCAAAATCCCTAACAAGAAAGTGAATAAGACTCCGTTCACAACGGGGTATTAAATAAATTCCCCCAATTTACAGAAGTAAGTAAAATTATTAAATTTTAATATTCTTTTAGACAAATTAAATCACGATTTGACAGCCTGGCCAGTCAGCATATCAATTATCCTTGTTACGCATTGTTGTTCAGACTACTGGATAAAAATAAATGCTCGCTCCGCTGTTTAAATTGAATTATGAATGATCGTTCCGCCCTAATTACAGAAATATTTTCTCGGCAGAGTGGTGATGTACCGAGGTGTCTGCTGCCGGGTATCTCGGATATGGCGGTGCTGATAAGAGAGACGAGAGTTTGATTGATTGATTGGGGCTTAACGCCGTACTCAAGGGTATTTCACCTATATGGCGACGTGCCCGCCCCATGGGTGGAGGAAACCACCGTTGACTTCACTGGCTACATGAAAGACGAGGCATAAAAAAGAAGGAAAAAGAGATAAAAAAACACCTCTTCAAAAAACTACAGTACTTCCTGATGCCCCTTAACTCCGAGAGCACCAGGACATCAGGAAGTTACCGCCCAACCGATAGCAAGACGATAGTTGAGTCGTAAACTGATTATGCACTGCATATGCTTTTTTATTTTTCTTAAAGTTTATAGATGGGTTGAATTTCATTTCATTTCATTTATTTCACCAGAACCATATAATATGTACATTTTTTTCCAATAATACGCATTATAATAATGTAGCTTTTAAATACGTACAGATTCAATCAATACACATAGTAATGGTATTTCAATATATACATATATTTGAAAAAGTAAATCGCACTGGCACAGGGTAGTCAAAAATGACAAATCACCAGGTTCTTTATTAACTCTCAGAGACAAGTTTTCAATGGACTTTAAGTTTGAGTTACCATGGGTGAGTTACAACTCGAGAAGTCAACAATTATTTACTTCTCGAGATATGGCAACGAGACACCGGGCGAGAAGAGGAAAAATCGCAAGAGATCTGGTTTAAAAAGGAGGAAT
>JAVFBY010194996.1:0-11072 GCA_034781015.1 Tonicella lineata | reverse complement strand
CCCCCCCCCAGCGACCCCCTCGTAGATTTGCGCTTCTTTACAACGTAATTATGTTATACTGGCTCTTCACCGGACTGCAGATATGCTTACCTGCTCACAACGTATTTTAATAATACACCTTACACACAATGTTGGGAAGATACGCATCCTGGTCACAAGGTATTTATGTAATACACCCTGACCATCATGTTGGAGAGATAAGCGGCTCTTCAAAACGTTTTTAAGCAATACACCCTGCCAACCATGTTGGAGAGATACACTATACTCACAATGTTTTTAAGTATTACACCAGCACTCACCATGTTGGAGAGATGAATCGACCCGCCACGTATTTAAGTAAAAGCACCGATTCATCATTTTCGAAAGATACGCAGCGGTTCACCGCGGTTATAGACATAGATTTTGGTTACAGATATAAGATCTGCCAAGGGATTACAGAGTTGTTCGGAATAAAACCATTAGCTAACGAAGATGCCGAAAACGAAAGCTAGATGCTTTACACGTGACGTGTTCTAAGTTCATTTATTTTTAGTTGTAGGCTATATGGCTCCCACTTATGCTTCCAGTCAGTGTAGAAATGACGGAAAGCTGTAGGCTTATCAAAATATCACGAATTTGCTGGGCGAAACGTCATGTAATATATTTGTGTTTCCGTTTTCTTTCTTAAGTTGCTAGATTCCCTCTCTGGGCCTCTGTGTTCGTGGTAGGCATTGCATCAATCATTTATACTTCAATCGTAAGTAAATAACGTAATTAAAATAGCTTTTTAACGATAATCAAATCAAATTAAAATCAAATCAAAACCAAATCAAATTGCATTAACACTTTTAGCTATAAAACACATAATATTTATCCCATCGACTTTCTATGTTATTTAATGACAATACAAAAGCTAGCTTTATTTTACTGCAATCAAAAAAGAACAATCTCGTGTGTTTTGTA
Source organism: Tonicella lineata (assembly GCA_034781015.1). Classification (NCBI taxonomy): domain Eukaryota; kingdom Metazoa; phylum Mollusca; class Polyplacophora; order Chitonida; family Mopaliidae; genus Tonicella; species Tonicella lineata. Next base: position 10,130 of record JAVFBY010194996.1, on the reverse strand, counting down.
ATAGTCAATATTGTCAACTTGTTTTTCTTTATGTAGTTCTAATTTACATTCTATAAAGTTTCTACCACTAGCACGACATAGAATGAAATGCTCCCTTCCCTCCCTACCTCCAATAGTACACCCACTTACCCAAATACCACCACCCAACCTTCAACCAACCATCACCCAATCATCATTATAAAATCACCCAACCATAACCCTACCATGCCCCAACAATCATCCTACTATGACTCATTTAGGGCAAACCGGTATCCAACCATCGCCCTCCCCTTGGGGTTAAATTGGTATGTTTTGATCAATGAACATATTGACAACTCTGGAGGAACAGTAGGTCTAAGTTTTATGACATGCAGAACATTTATAGAATGTTTAGTGTTGCGTTTATTTACTATTGCATACCCGCAGATGGTTGGGTGAGAGCATCCTGATGCCCCAGATCTGTTTGAGCTCAGGGACATCACGATGTATGTTTTTGTGGGGTTTTTCCTGTCCTTCTTCTGTCTTTTATTATGTTAGTGGTATCAAGCGTGGTTTTCTCCACCCATTGGGCTGGCACGCCGTCATATTGGCGAAATACCCCGGAGCACGGCATTAAACCTCAATTAATCAACCCAACCATACAACCAGCCTACCCAATCACACAATTATATCATCCATCCAGATTCCAGCCATCAACTACCAACAGCCTATCACCACTCAACCATCATTCAGCTATCGCATACCATCACCCAACCATAATCCTACCATGACCCAACAGTCATCCTACAATCACCCTACCATCACCCAACCATTACTCAACCGCAACTCTACCATTACTCAACAATAGAACTCCTCCCCAAGCAAACCCCCCCCCCCACACACACATACAATCAAACCTGATTCCCATACAACCCACACTCAAAACCTCAACTCACCAATCATTTTCTTGAATCACACTCAACTAGTTAATCCACCGCCCATCAATAAATATAGTGTTAATTGCCGTAAATCTTATAAATACAATTTCAGGGCGGTATAAAAGCTGTGATCTGGACTGATGTTTTCCAATGCGCCATCATCTTTATCGGCCTCCTGGCTATAGTTGTAACGGTAGGCCTAACTATAAACAGTCTGATTCTCGCGAGAACTCCTGACTGGCGTCCGAGATCTATCTTGATCACGTAGTTCACAGGAGATCTCGCGAGAATCAGACTGAACTATAAAGGGTAAATAAAGATAATAACGTTTGAGTAATATATCCTTTCGCAGGCCTCTGGGGGTGATAGTCTCAAAGAATATCGCACATTCTCATCTTGCCAAGACGAAAAAGTTCTCACTGTGTTACTACTCCCTGACATATAGCCATTTTTATGAATCATGTGGCTGTAGGCTTAGCCTCGCGAGATTCCAGACTTTCTCGCGTTAACTGCCGTAAGCAACCACAGCCTGGTTAACTTACTGGTTAAAAAACGGGGAAAAAAGATGGTGACCAAATGACCAGGAAATCGCTAACTGGTGTTCTGGTTATTTTTTGGGGGAAAATATTTTAAATATTAAATCGAACACAAAACATATCTTTTTAAAAAAAAATTTAATCTTATTTTCCATTCAGTATTTGCGAAGTTTGAAACAGTATCTTTTGAGCACAAATACAAGTAATTGTTTACTACACATGTTTATGAACTGAATTGGACTTCACTGTGACGAAGCCGGTTATTTGATAAGTAAGGATTAGAACATGAGCTCGAGGTGTTTCAGACTGGGTAGGGACCGCTTGGACGAGGTGATATGACATACAGAGGTCTCTACCCAGTCTGAAACACAGAGCGAATGTTCTAACCCACTTACACAATGACCCTATTGTAAGCCACGAGTGCTTCTTTTCGCGTATTACCCGATTTAGATAATATGCAAAGCATGGAAGCAGACATTAATTGTATTATAAAACCAACCTACACGTGGAAGCTCATAGCGTCCACTTGCGATCTCGCTTTCTCGCCCTTCTACATCTTAAAATAAAACACGAGATTTAATATGCGAATCTCGTGATTTTTAAGTCAGAAATCCAAAAGGCGATATCGCGAGATGGCGAGATTATCTCGCCATGCCGCAATCTCACTTTTAAGATTTCTGACTTAAAATCACTAGATTCACTTATTAAATCTCGCGTTTTATTCAATATATAGAAGGGCGAGATCGCGAGATGGCGCGCGATCTCACCTTTCAGTTTTCCGATTTTAATTTCACGAGATTTACATTTTAAATGTTAAATATTTTTGTTTATGTTAGGCGAGATAGCGAAATCGCGAGTGACCGCTATGAGCTTCCACGGACTGTGTGTTGAAATTCATTTTGTACATAACATATTACACAGTGCATTCTTTATACCATTGTTACCAGGCATAGTTTGTTTTTCTCCATCTAAAATGATTTCAGCAGTTTAAAATTGGTGTCATCTTAAATGAAGTTCACATTAATTTAGACATAGCCAATGCGGATTTCTTTTCAATGTGGAGTGTAATAAATATTAGAGCTGTCACTTAAGACATCTGGGTTGCTGGATAGCATATAATCGATTCGGATACCAGTTACAGTGTAAAGAATTTGTGAAAAATCCAATGACGCTGAGGTTGATACCATAAGTACACGTCCGTTTTTATCCGGGTAATACACTGGGTGGACACCAGGTGTAAGAATTAGAGGTTATAAACCCGGTTTATACAGTCATATACACCTATACCAACAACCGTTGGGGGGACAGGGTAATACGCGAAAAGAAGCACTCGCGGCGAACAATAGGGACACTGTGTAAAAAGAAATATTATATGACGTGTTTCCTTTTGTGTGTTATGTTTTTTAATCTGGCGAAATAAAACAACAATAAATGAGAAAAAAAAACATTGAATTGTTTGGCAGTTATAACTCATATGCCTATTAGGCCAGGTAATAAACAAAGGTAGCCTATATTAAGAAAACAAAAATTAAGACAGGCGAAAATCTCAACGTTCGTCTTTTGACTAGGTAGAAAATGCTTCGTGGGATAAACCCATAAATATACAGCATTTACTTGGGTGAACTTTGGGGTCGCTCTATCGACGTCCTCCATAGTTCAGTCGGTAGAGTATTGGTCCTGTTAGCCAAGGTCTCGGGTTCGATCCCCAGAGGGGGCATGTCACATTTTCTTTCTCTGCATTTATAAAAATATATATATTTTTTCTATTAGTCGTTAATTAAACTGGGCGGATTTGGCAATTTCTGGCGTCATAACTTGGAAGGAGGGCGTTTTGAAATGAAGTAAGTTCCGGAAGACTATGTACGATTATTTATAGTTTTTAATTAATCGGCTTATCTGTGCCAGTGTGACCTACTTCTGAGTATATTGGGCACTTCTCTTATCTATAAAATGTACCCTGTAAGAACAATTCCCTAACATCTTAAGAAATATTCCTTCAAGAAAGCACTGGCGGAATAATCCTAAACACTGTCTATGATTATTCCGAAAACAATTTGTGGCTGCGCCAAAAAATGCATTTCTTCAAACGATTTAAGGAATTTTCCATAAAGAAGAAGGTAGGCCTATGTGTTCTTAAGGAACAATTCCTTTACATATATCCTTTAAAAGTTATGGGATATTCCGCTAATGCTGTATTGGAGGAATGTTCCTTATCAATATATCCAGCAAGCAATCGGCGACCAGTCAGTTACCCGAATATTGAACACATCAATGTTTTATTTTCACAGCTGGAGTTTTGATCCCACTGTTCGCATGACTTTTTGGAACAGCTTATTTGCTGGCGTTGTTGGTTTGTTTGGAATAGTCTTCAACCAGTCATCCGTGCAGAGAATCGCCTCCATGCCAACCCAAACACATGCTAAAAGGTAATTTGTTGGCCGTAAATCTGCTCCCATATGGGATAGATAGATATTTTATTTACGTCTCACGTCATATATACATATCGTCAGAAGTCTATTAACTAGAAGTATACAACTCCTATATCGATAGGCTCATCGGTACTGGGGACTGAACACTCTGTTATGACGTATGATGTGACGATGGAACAATAGCCAACAGTCTGCAAGAAGTCTGCTGGTTGTAGGCATGAAAGACACAGAAAAGAAGAGGATTTCTGCCCATAATTTTTTATTTAAAAAGTCAACGAGCTGAAATATGACTTCACTATTATTTGCCGGTCCCCAAATGCCGTGGACATGACCTAAATGGTTGTTGAATACTTTTAGTTAATAGACTTCTGATATCATACAATCGAGTGAACACATTGTTTTAATGAAATAGATATGAGCCACTCAATGAAGAGTTCATGAGAGACTGTTTGTTTTAAAATATATAGAATCACATTTTATTTTATTTTTATTTTGGAAATTCAGAGCACAACAAACATGTAGCCTACCTTGGGCCCAGTTACGGCTGTTCACTTAGCGGCCCGTTAGGTGAACTATTGTTGCATGACGTCAATTTGTTTTTTTTACACAACGTCCCCTTACTAGCCGTTAGACTAATAATATACCTTTGAGAAACTGACCCCTGATAATTACATGATAAAATTAAAACTGTTAAACAGTTTCTGTCCGGGGTGCGTTGTCATACAGAAGAAGAGACAGGCGGTTTTTGTTATATTTCAAAAACATTGAGAGGCAGATAAAAAAAAATGTTTAGGGAGGATTTGTAATACAACTTTTTAGCGTCAATTTTTTTTTTAGCAGATTTAGGGTATTTTTATGAACAATTATTAGCAGATTTACGGTTAAAGTTTTAAATATTATGTTTTACAAGATATAGGCCTACGGTTAATTGAAACAAATATGCTAGTATTATATGTGTCAAATTTCATCAACTTTAATATCTGCATAGTAAATGAATATCGGAAATATCAAAAATAGGTCATATTCAAATGGTCACAGCTGGAAAACGGTAAGAGATAGAAGAAAACGGTTAATACACTACTGAAAGTGCACAATTGGACTTGATTGAAAATCAAAATTATAAGCTTCAAATGTTGAACGGTTCAGCCGAAAAAGATGTTTGAAAATCCCAAAAATAAAAACAAAAATTTAAGATGGCGGTCAAAATAATTGGCCAATCCAAAAAAGAAAAAAACGATTTTAAACAATGCTGTTGGCATAATGTGGTAAAAGTTTGACTTCTCTGGCTCAAGTGGTTTGGGCTGTAGAGCCTGCACAAAAATCACACAGGAGAATAATACTTAAAACGAAGAAACAGACCGATTTCAAAAGAGCAGTTTTCAAAAACTGCAACCCTAATAAGGAAACGAAACGCGCTGGCCGACAGCTGCCAATTTCCTTTAATGCCACATTGGCATGAGTTATTTCCCTTTCGGGTCGTCTCTTCTTTTTGTGCAAGTAAATTCTATTCCTCCATTTGGGTACATATTATTAAAGGATGCCACTTTCAATATGATAGCATCAGAGCTATCGTCATGCGATCAACCAAAAGCAAGAGAAAAAAAAAGTGAGGCAAGGCAAGGCTATTGAGACTACTAAGGCTCTGTGAGCTCGTAAAGAAGGAAGACACGAAAAACAAGCTCTTTGGCATCAATGGAAGATGGTTTTACAAAAAGATGCGCTAGATCTGGATTCATGCAATATTTTACAATATATTTTCAAACTAGTATATGTTAAAGTATTACATCTAATTTCTTCCAATGTTGACGTTCTTTGTAAATAATGGCAATGTTGTACATGTATAAGGTGTTTTTTCGTCGAGATAGACCCATACCCATTATATATGAATATAGTTCATACGAATATCTATATAGGGTGGGCCAGTGGCTAACATGAGAGATAAATCTATCACTCTTATAACTGAGGGCGCCATCTATATCATTGATTAACAATTAAATCATATGAATATTCAATAGAACTCTTTTGTTAGTCAATGGTATAGACGTTTTGATTGGTCAATTTACCGGGCGTCAAATTTCGGTGCCACATTGGATATGAACAACCTCAAGAGTGAGTAAAATATCACGTCATAATAATGCACCGACGTCACGATCGACATACCGAAGATGACGTAAATGTTATGTAACGTAATTACCTTAGATACCTAATATTTGTCAAAGCGTTTTCAAACAACTCATTTTCAGTTTGTTTATGTAGGCCTATAAAAACCTCAATTTTCAGGCATCTATAACAGAAAGGAATATAACGTCAGGGTTTGTTAAATTGATCTAATTAGTATTGTACACTGCATTAGGATGATTCATGTTAAAGGCACATGAGCGCCCAAATCAATGTATCTTTTGCCTAATTATAGAATTACATGAATTATACTTATTTGCCTCACCGTGCATAAGTTAGAAGCTTTTCGTTAATTCCACCCCGACTTTCTAGGCTAAGTAGAAGTTTATAATATGCTTTCAGAATATTAAAATAAAAGGGCGGCAACTCACGTATTAGCAGAGCTTCGATTGGCATTCATACCTTAGAATAAAATAATCATGCTTTGTGAGTTTGAAAGGCGAAATTCCGCTTTATTCCCACAACTGATTGGTAAATAATAAAACCCTACCTTAGTGATTGTCTTCGCTCACCACAAACTGTCGCTAAAAGTGACACAGTAGAAGCTTTTTGAATCGAGTGGCGAAAAAAGGGGCTCCAACAATGCCACGCCCTCTTTACTTTGAGTTGGAGTTTTATCACGGTTTATATTTGCTCGTACACTCACTAATAAATGAAAAAAAAACACATTTCGACGGTATTGCTTTAATTTAAGGACAAATGTTACTACTACGTAAACTCTTTGCAATTTGAATTTGTTGATTAAGTAATTTTGGGCGCCCATGTATCTTCAAATATATTTGTTAAAGACGTTTCTCTCATAGTGCACGGAATATTATGACAGTTTCGTATGCCATTTCGTGTGCGGTTGTAATATAAGTGTCATCTAGGCTTTAGGCCGGTTTGAAGGTGTTTTGTGAACGATTCCACAATGCGGTTTTATACTTAACTAAAAGTTGAACCAAATTACCTAGTTTTGATTTTTGTCATTTAGTGTTACATCTATATTTTTCTGATTGCCATTTTGAACGCAGACTTCCTATAAATTGAATTAAGTATTTTGACATAAGACAGAAATTGCTCTGTGAAATCTGAACCAAGTTGCGAAATTTCACCAAGAGCCGCGGCTGACGGGTTGGAATTTCGCAGCTATGTCACAAAGCCCCATCAAACCGAGGCGTAAACCATAGATAACGTACTTGTCTCCATAGAAAATCTTTTTAATTTAGTCAATGCATTCAAAAGTGACACATTTTTTTAATGTCACGGGCGTGTTGACTCCGTGACGTCATTGATATAAGTCACATTCAAATGCACTACACGGCACCACGGTCCAAACTTATCTCCCTTTCCAGCATTTACGAGACTCCCATTGTGTTCCGACATAATTTAACCACTTTGTGGATACATGGGATCTTCAATCAGAATGTCGTATGTACCTTAATATGACGTCGTGTTGTAATTATATTTACGTCCTTCTGTTCCTCTCGTCTGTCTGTCTGTGTTCATTTCAATTCAATTCAGTTTTATTGTATAAAACATCCCCAATGGGACCGTATACAAGTTATAACAAACGTGAGTTAGACAATAACAATAAGAAGCAATATTAATTAAAACTATTAAGATATAATAAAAGAGATTATATTGACCTGGGAAGAGAAAGCCTTTCTCTTCCCATGTTTGACGTGACAGAAATGTAACCACGGGTCATTGTGTTTATTTGTGAATATTTACTTTAAAGATGCTTTTAAAGGAGGAGTTAGTGTGGATAAATGAACCATTTCACTTTTAAACTAATATTTTCTCTTGACGAAATAAAGGTGTTTGTACATGTACTTGATGACGCCGTGGTAAAATGTACCTTGACGTCATTTTACGTATAACTCGTACGACGTCACGTCGATAGTGATACCGCCAATGACGTCAGCTCGCACATCTTTGAAAAACACAGCGTTGAAATACACTGCAACGTCAACTCGTTTAATTATGTTACACAGAATATGAGTCTGGGAAAGAGGGTTTAAAAAGAGTTATGATTGGGAATACTGATGAGTCTTACGAAGCCAGATACGGTTTACCGCCCAGAACTCAACCAGTGGATTTACCCCCTCCACCATCTTACAATCAGGTAAGAGGAAAGATACATCGATTACATTATTAAGTAGACCCACAAATTAAATGATAAAATAATACAAATGTAACTCCGAAAAGATTCATCTCAATATCCTATAGTTCGACTTTTTAAAAAATAAGTTTTGCTTTTTACCCCGTGGTGTGTACGGGGTCTAGGAATTACTCACTCTCTTGTTGGTGATTTTGTTGTTGTTCTTGTTGTTGGTGTAACACTAACTAAATGGATTATTTCTCTGTCAATAATGTTCTGAAAACCGGACAGAATATACCTAGCAGTAATACGCAAGTCATAACGGAGCCGAAATTTTCATTTTTTCCTTTTTGTTCTTGTTGTTGATGAAACCCTAACTAAATGGACTATTTCTCTATCAATAATGATAGGAATGATCTGAAATAAGTATATACCTGATAGCAATACGCAAGTCATAACGGAGCCGGAATTTTCAATTTGTTCGATCTTGTTCTTGTTGTTGATGTAACTATAACTAAATGGACTATTTCTCTGTCAATAATGTTAGGATTGCTCTGAAAATTGGGTAGTATATACCTGATAATAGGTGAGTCATAACGGAGTCGGAATTCTCAATTTTCCCATAGTTTTCACAAAAAGGAAGTTTATAAATGGCCCAGCACAAATGTCACGGCTTTGAGGCATTTGTCTATAATACATGCATCAAACCCTGCAGCCACAAGATTAGTATTTGTTTATACATGCACAGCCCCCAAATATCAAGGTGTATTATTAATACATGCCTCAACACCTTGACATTTGTCCCTGTAGTTACAGTAATCGTTTTTGCTGCTGGGCACGGGGTATGTCTCGCAGTGCGGACTTGTTACTACATTATCGGTATTTTACTACGATATCTGTTGCAACAAGCTTAATATCCAGCTATACCAATAGACATTCTAAAATAAATAATCAAATCATTCTCCCATCCATCGAATTGTTCACACCGTCAATTAAAGGACGAAAGGTATTAACAACAATTAAAGGCACATTAAACCAGCTATTTATAAAAAGAAAATCGGTGAGTTTTTGTATTTTTCTCAGACAGATAAAGTTATGAATTTTCAATTTTTCCCATAAACTGAAACTTTTGATTTCCTATTTTTCTTAAAAGATCAAAGTGTAAGTTTGTACTTTGAGACGTTCACTACAAAATACAGCAGGCAGTTATAGTATATGTTGCTGTTGTAGCAGTCTAAGGTAACTTGGTATAAGTGATACATATATATTATATTTCGTCTCTAACAACGCTTTGCGACAAATTACAACGACGGGAAACGTTCCATTATATATTTTAGGTAGCGATGGGTCATTTAAGTGATAAATTGTGTGCTTAAATGTTTCCCCGCTATTATCACGTTTTTCCGGTTACTGGGGCTTTAAATGAAATTCCTATACAGACAAGTATGCTTTAGAATTAAAAAATACTTTTAAAAACTTTCCCTGTTAACATACAAAATGAACTTGAAGGCCAACATTCCACCATATCCCAAACAACATTCTACACTCTGCCTAATATACATAAACAAGACAAACCCGGACATACAATTAGGTATTTCCGGAAACGAGTAAGTCCGGGTTTTTTTCCGTTTCCGAAAACGGAAGCGCGAAAAGAAGATGGCCGACAGTACTTAAAATGTGTTATCGCCAGCTTTGTGTTTGGTTTGGTGAGATTTAGTATAATTGCAGTTTTTTTAAATTTTTTAACTATCCAAAGAAGATATTGGCTTTGGTATATACAATTTTTTTGTTGTAAATTTTTTCAATTTTCTTCACGCATCATCGCTCCAGAGACATTCGTCACCATGCAGTTACGATAAAAGAAATATTCGACTTGTTTGGTTAACACAAAATTTTATTGGAATGGGATTCAAATTAAGCAAATTGCTTAGGTTTTGTCTCCCTAAAACAATGTAAACAAATACAGCAATCTATAACATAGCGAACAAATTATATAAAGTACAATGTA
>JAVFBY010194885.1:0-11072 GCA_034781015.1 Tonicella lineata | reverse complement strand
GGTTTTCCACAGGAACAATGTTTACTCGAACACATAGTGCATAGTTCAATGTCAGTTCCACAATATCCATTTTGAACCTTGAACTTAGGCCTAAATGTGGGAAGTTTCTTTGTCCATATATCACTTGCCAATAATGACTGTTTTTCCTCAGAATGGAGCATGTCTATTGACGTGCTAACTATGCCACGTGCATCTTGGGTTTTGTCTGCATCTGGAGATGCCAGATATATAGGGTTTCGATGAGACCCAACTTGAGCGGACTGTTTGCCTTCGGTCATTTCCGGTGTGGACGAGACCGTGGATCGACAAACAGAGCGTGGTGTAGAAAGCACATTATTTTCATTATCCCTGATTATATTGTTGTATCTCACCTGCTGCTCTGTAAGTGGACTCGAATTACTGTCCGTCTTAGATTTAAAAGAGTCTACTTTGCCTACCCGCTTCCCTGATAACCTTTGGAATGACATTTTAGACTGGCTTTCGAATTTCCGTTCAACGGGTGTTAAGTTCGTATCTGACAATTCAGCGTTCGTTTGCAAAGAGTTGATTCTCTTCATACGGACGGAGGGATCGTCATCGTCTAACCAATACGTTAACAATTCGCCTTTCCCCTGTAACAGAACACAAACTTATCATAAACAAGCTTATCCCAGTTTTCGGTTTTAAATGGATAACTTGTTGAGTTAATGTTTGTCTACGCAAATTAACTGCTTGGAAACTGTGGAATATATACCAAAGTTAATAAAATCGATATTAAAGCTTTGTTATGGTAATGCTGGTAAAACATTATAGATAATGTAAAACTATCTCGGAAACAAAGACATTTTTCTGGTGTAACACAACTTAATCACAATAATAAGCTCGGTTCCTTAAAGCGCTATTAAATTAAATCCTAGAATAGATGACTTCACTCCAAGAAAGCCTATCTCAAATCCTGGATTGATCATATAATTTGCTATAATCGCTAATCTTCGTTTCGAGCAACCGGCCCCTGGAATCATATTCACTGGAGTTAAAACATGGGGTAATAAAGATCTGTGGAATTTTATAGAAACGTACGCATGATACAAGTCACAATAACTTTTATTCGCGTTAAAAATGTCTTACAAATGACATTTAGCGCAATAGTAATTTTTTTCTGCAATAAAATCTTCAGTTACCTTCATTGCCACATATCCTCGGGATTCAAGTTTATATCCGGTCAGAGTGTCGAGCAGCGCTTTGCATTCACCACTGCAGTGAATCTTTAGAGCTGTAAACCAAATGATTACATTGCGTTATTACACATAAAGTAAAGTATTCTGCTCCGTTTGGAAACACACTTTATTAGTTACAATAGACTCTATTTTAGACATAGAAAAAAGTGAAAAAGCTCCGTATGGGAATCGGTACCACGAATGGGAATCGGTACCACGACTATCAAAGTCAGAAAAAGAATCACCACCTAGACCCCATGCCTGTTGGCGATTCGGAGCTTGACTCAGTGCAATTTTCTTCATTAAATTCTGTTCTAACTAAGAAAGTACAAAAAAATTATTTCACACAAGGTATGATTATATTGAATGAATTGATCCGATAAGCCTATAGTTTAGTCTGGTAGCCGAGTATTAAACAATATTATACACGAAAAGCGTTCCAAACGAGGGATAGGCTACATGCCGATGCCGAAGCTGAAATAAGGTCCAGTTTAAACAAGTTTATCCACCTAATTGCAATTGACAAATTATGTATCCCTGTGTACATCCTCAAGACACAGGGTAAGACGTAAACTAATGTATCAAACAGTAAACAACTTCACGAGTTTTTACATAGGTAATATTGAAACGGAAAGATGGTCATTTGGAAATCATATTAAGTATGGTGGACAAAAACGTTTTGTAGTACAAATGATTTGATTCTTTGCACATCTCCAATGGTAATACATATCGAACGGCTCAACTCACCTTGATAAAGATCAAAGAGGAGTTATGGAAGAAACAAATTCACAAGTTTCATCCTGGCAAGTATATTGCAACAAATACGTCTTTGATAAACAAAATGACGCTCTTCACACTTTGTTCTCAACCAACAGATGTTTGAAGGTTAAATGACATTACTAGAACAATATATGACAAACCAACAATTGGCAAACGTGCAATCCCCTCTATCCCTTTATTCCAATGACTGGTTAATATTAAAACAGAAACGGTCACCTAAAATAAGATAGTCTTCGTTATTGAGCTAACTTATTTTTCTCAAAAAGCAGAAGTTTCAAGATTTTCGTTAATTAAACCCTCAACTTTTAAGACTTATAATTGTAGTTTATAAATAACTTAACATAATGAATTGAAATATTCTGTATGAAAATTTAAATGATGATATAGCACCCTGTCAGACAGCAGTCAATTATCTGGGATGCGCACGATATACAGACGTGTAAATATGTGGGGTTATCTTTAAATACGGCCACGCCTCTTCGCGATTTGAAATGTTCAGTCGTTACACACCGCACAGTGTATTAAAATATTGAATTGATTAATTGATTTGTGTTTAACGCCGTACTCGGGGGTATTTCACTTATACGACGGCGTGCCAGCCCCATGTCTGGAGGAAACCACCGGTCACGCCACTGGCAACATGAAAGGCGAGACAGAAAAAGGAAAAAAACCCAAAAAACATCTACTTCCTGATGCCCCTTAACTCTGATAGCACCAAGGCATCAGGAAGCTCCCGTCCAACCACCCGCTTAAAATAAGTAAAGGCGCGTTTATAAATGCTCGTTCCGCCCTTTTTATGTTGAAATCGAATAATTACAGGAATTTCTGGGTCTCACAGCGGTTTTGTTTTAGTATGTAAACAAAGTGTAATGCTACGTAAAATCGTTGAAATATGAATTTGTTGATAAAAAAACTTAATTAGGTGGGCCTTTGTAAAACGTACAAAAACGAACAAAACTGAAGAATATTACCGTAAACATTAGCTTCATTTCTAAGCATGTCGACAGGTGGCCGATCTAGTCCAAACTTGAGATAAGTTCAAAACTGGTATCTATCGACTATCTTAACAAAGTTATGGACTGTTAACAAAACTAGATTTTTCCATATTTAACAACGTACCCTCTCCATTTGACTCCATTCTGGATGCTGTATTTACGGTGTCCCCAAACAGACAATACCGGGGCATGGTCCGGCCTACCACACCCGCTACACATGGACCTATTTGTCAAATTAAAATAAAATAAATGATTATTAAAATGTATAGTCACAATTTTATTGCGCATCCTTACAGCCAGGTCTTCGCAGTGAGTTAGCTTGGTGTGAGAGGAATATCTGTTAAACTCGTTTCCAGAACGATACAGTCACATCAAACTTAGGTAATGTGACGACTTTGCCTTAACAAAACCTGAAATCAAACATAATGAAAAAAGGACGTCTGTGAAGTTTGGCAGCAGATAACAGTTCATAATTCGAAAGGGACCATGTTTGGAAGAAAATAAAAAGTATAGACAACTCAGAGGAATGACGAACAATTCACCATGACTGTGTTTTTCGGTTTATTTAAACCATCTTCTGCAGTTTAAATAACTCGAAATATACAGTCACAATGAATCGTATATCATTATTTGAAGTTGTCGCTATACTCTGTTACGGTTACCATTATTAATTCAATCCTTCTATTGTTGAAAATTGTACGATCGTTGTCGTCATTAAGGTTTTTACCTGTGTGAATTCCTATCCTGAGTTCTAATGTTTTGTCTGGACGATGACTCATTTTGAAAGTCTTGATAGCACTGAGTAGGTGTAGAGACATAGAAGCTATTTCCCCAGCATGGCGGTTGTCGTTTCTTAATGGGAGACCACTGACAACCATGTAAGCATCTCCTATAGTCTCCACTTTGTAGACGTCGTAATTGCTGATAATCCCGTCAAACAAAGTGTATAAATCGTTGAGTAAATTCACCACCTATAGTGTAAAAAAGTAACATATACCAATGTAGAAGACAAGGCGTGTAACTTTATTATGAAGGTTAAAGTTGTAAAGTTCCACGGTGGCTTGAGGTCTAACCTGTATTATGCTCTAACTAGTCTCTTTGGCTACCACAAGCCGCTCAGATTTTTTTTTAGAAAAGACGGCTCGTGACATAATCGTAAATTCTCTCTGATTGGCAATTCGTCCACAACGGCTTTAACCCAACCAATCAGCATTATCTTTACTGCCTTTGCCGGTGTTGTAAGAGTTGTTGAAGTAAAATAAACTATTACTAACCAAAGAGTTAAGTCTACTTAACGAACCGCAAACATGAGTTTAACCATAATCTAAATTGTTTTGATATTGGGGACCATTCGTATACCGAGGTTGTGTTGCTGCCAGTTAACAATAGACCTACAAGCCTTTTTTGGACTCTACTTCTCAGATGCAGCTTTTTCTGTATCGGTATGTGAAACACCGACTCCGTGGTAATCCAATTACCGCTCTTCCTTATCGCATTATGTTTTAGATTCTAAAGTAGTTTAAAACATCTATTAGCTGAGGACACGTGTACTTACCTCCATGGGAGTACTGGAAGCTGACAAGGCGGTAAAGCCACAAATATCACTGAAATATATCGTCACAGACTCAAAGGTTTCTGGAGTGACAGGTTGACCAGATCTAAGTTTCAGGGCTACAGACCTGGTAACAAAAAAAATGATAAGAAATGGTATTTTCCATTATAAAGAAGCGACATTTTTTTTCGTCCATTTTTGTTCTTTGTTATGATGACGCATTAGCAGTGTTCAACAGCTGTTAAAGGACGCCCAGCGTTTTTCAACATAAACTTAATTTGTTTAACGTTTATTTTGAAATATATTAAAGCATGTGGCATAGGAAACCGCTAAAGCACAGCCGTTAATTTAAAAACCAGAAGTGACGTCCAAGACCGCCGAGAAGGTAAAGTCCCTTCTATACCCGTCTAGTCATGAATGCGCTGTCGAATGTCTTCGCCCATTAGACCGGTATCAACTATCCTTGAAATAACGTAAGCTTAAACATACATGTAAATGTGTCGGCATATTTTCAGAAGACAACTGGCAAAAACCTGCTGGATATAAGCACCTATTGTTAATCGTGTATCGTCTCAGCGCACTTTATTTTTCTTATCTTCATGTTGTTTCGGTGTGGATGAAGTTCATATCGGCGCATCCATCGGAAAACGAACACTCACAGGTCAAGTATCTACCTTCTCGGCGATCTTGGACATCCCTTCCGTTTTTTAAATTAACTAATTAACGGCAATGCTTTATTGGTTCCCAATGTCACACGCTTTAATAAGTTTTGGTTAAATTCTATTAAATATATAAATATGTGATCGAATTGATAAGCAGTCGTCAGCGTGTTACAACTACACCAGACAATCTAAGGTTATTACTTATAACTACCATCACTACACAAGGTTATCCACGGCCATAACTATCCTCACTACAGGACACAGTCATTGCTAGCATAACTACACAACACAATCGGCGGTTAAAACTACCATCACTACACTTGACAATCGACGACCATAACTGCCATCACTACACGACACACTCGATGGCCTTGACTAAAATCACTACACGTTGCCACCGAGGACAAAAACTACCGTCACTACACGAAACAATCGACAGTCACAACTCCATCACTACACGACACAATCGTCGACCATAAATAATATTACTACACGATAATATCGATGATCATTACAACAATCACCACATGACACAATTGATGGTCATAACTACAATCACAATACAACACGATTGGCGGTCTGAACTACCATCATTAGACACCAAAATCGACAGCCACAACCACAGGCACTACTCAACGGCCATAACTGCCATCTGTAAACGAACTAATCGATGGTCATAACTATCATCACCACACGTTACAATAGACGGTCATAACTAAAAATCATTACACGTTAAAATCAACGGTCATACCTATCATCATTACACCTTACAATCGACGGCCATAACTTTCATCACCACCCATTACAATCGACGGCCATAACTTTCATCACCACATGTTACAATCGAAAGTCATAACTATCATCAGCACACGTTACAATCGACGGTCATATCTATCATCATTGCACGTCACAATCGATGGCCATAACTATCATCATTGCACGTTACAATCGATGGTCATATCTATCATCAGCACACGTTACAATCGACGGCCATATTATAGAATGCAATATAATAGAATGAAGTTTCATTTCCCAAGGAAACTACCATAGATACCATAACTACAAGACAAAATCGATGGTCATCCACGGTCATAACTACTATCACTCCAAGACACAATCGACGATCATCTACGACCATAACTACTATCACTGCAAGACACAATCGACGATCATCCACGACCATAACTACTATCACTGCAAGACACAATCGATGACCATAACGGGACGACCAAAACTACCGTCACTTCACGACACAATCGATAGATATAGCTGCTATCAATAAACGTTACGATCGGCGGTCATAACTATCATCTTTACACGTTACAATCGACGGCCATCACTATCACACGTTACAATCGACGGTCATAACTATCATCATTACACGTTACAATCGACGGTCATCACTATCACACGTTACAATCGACGGTCATAACTATCATCTTTGCACGTTACAATCGACGGTCATCACTATCACACGTTACAATCGACGGTCATAACTATCATCATTACACGTTACAATCGACGGTCATATTTACCGTCTCTACTAGACGGCCATAACTACACTTTAAACCGAAGGTCGGAACTACCTTCACTACACGTTACAATCGATGGTCATAATTGTCGTCACTACAAGTGTACAAACGACGTTCGTAACTACTGTCAGTTCATTACGGTCATGGCTACCATTACTACACGTTTTGATCGACACAAACACTGGTCTTTACTATAATAACTACATGTTACAATCGAAGGTCAAAACAACCATCACTGCACAGCACAATCGATGGTAATAACTATCATCACTACACAACACAATCGACGGTGATATTAAACTGCCATCAAAACCCGACCCAATCGACGAATATAACTACAATAGAAACACGACACAATCGACGGTACTAACGACCATCCGCATCATAAGTGTGAATAGTCCTTTCCATAATGCAAAAGCAAAAAAAATAATTAGACGACCATCACATTGAAGAGAATAATGTGTGCTGTGTACTAACTGGGAACAAGATTAATATCGGAACAATATAATATATGTGTGGGATTTATGTGACAATACACAGGCATTCACCAAGTTTCTATCAATCAACATGCAAGATTCAACAAATACTCTGAAAGACACAATCTATACCTGGGAAGCATTCTGTACAGAAGCTCCTCAGTCCTTTTCTTTTCTGAATTCAATTGATCAGTCCTTTCTTCCACCAACGCCTCCAAATTACTTTGATACTTTTCCATAATAGCTACCATATTGTCCACAATGTTCCTTTTCCTGTACAATTCAAACAGATCAGAGGATAAAGTGAAGAACACATTTCTATGGATAACAAGATTCTATTTATCAGAACATTTTTTATTCCGTCAACGGTTAATACAGATACAGGGCATAAAATACATCTGCAGACTTACAGTGATCGAAAAGCAATAATGGAACAGCTAGCTTAATAGCTTATTGATAGTATTTTAGAATCCTCAATAACAGTCAAACTTTTCTTCATTTTCCCCAGGCAATCTAATGATTATATATGTGTTAACAATGTACTAACATTCCAGATCTAAGCTGTTTTAAGTTGTTCCAAACTTCATTGAAATCTGGTCGAAAAGAGGGGTTATCATCCCAGCAACGCTTCATACAGGATACAATATAGTCTTCACAGGCCAGGATGGTGACGTCTGGACGGAATGGCTCCTGCTCTCTTGACATCACTCGCTCTATTATCTCTAACGAAAAAGAAACCATGAAAGTTAAATCTTTGGACAGTGTAGCGTATACAGGTCACCCACACGCTCATACAACATCTTATATCCAAACCACCTTGTTATAATGGGTTCTAATTGCAGTTTGAGAAGCTCTATTCAATCTTGTGTACGCTACATTGAAAGAGGCGTTTATGTTTAATAAACAGAATGAAATCTTGTATGTCAAAAGGCTGCTTTGGACACTTACATACATACATACATCATTTGATTTGCGTCCCCATTCAACAGAACGAGTTGTGCTTTGTCTAGGTTTGTCTCATTAACCATGGTGTTAAACTGTATGACTAAATTTACATCTGAACTTTAATGTATGTGCGATAGAGTAAATAGATACAGGCAATAAGGAAGGGGATTGGGAGACAAATAGAGGATGGTTTGTGAATGGATCCATTAAACACATTAGGGCATAAATGCCACACACATAGCAAATAAACAGACAAAAAGATAATACAAACAAACTATAACTATACGATTAAAATTTATGGCATAAGAAGTTCAGAACACACACAGCTTAATCAAAAACTGCTTTAGATATATTTGCAACGTCTTTGATAACTGAATACCGTGTCCAAATAAGTGTTATAGCAATTCCTCGTCGTCTGTCTAGCATCTGTTTCACCAGTTTATTACAGATTACCCTGTATTAAAGCCAACTCACTCATCCTAAGCCACTGGCTATTTTAAAGCTTTTGGCTTTCAGAGGAGGTGAAAATTGCTGTGTGCAGAAAGATAATTCTTTAGCTGATGGCTGTATTATAACAGTTTGACCACTAGTGTACATTTATCAAATGATCTCCCGTAGGCGCTTTGTCTGCTTGATGGCCTGTCGGTAATGCATGCTTTCATTTTATAATATAACATATGTATCAAATTCTCTCAAATATCATTTCATGAGGAGAGTTTTCTCGGCATTTCTACAGTATTAATATTCTACTCAGTCAGACTCTTAGAAATTTTAAAGCGTTACATTTCACGAGATACAGATAATCTCTCAAAAAGGTTAAGTTAGCAACTGTTCCCTAATCCCACCCCGCTTTAGGTAAATGGACAAAATAACAATATTAAACAGCTGAAAACTCAAAATTCTGTCGGAATATGTAAATATGTTTACCGAATGCGAATAACCAATGTACACTCAATGTAGTCATTGAATAATTTCTATTTGAACATACCGGGAAGGAATTAAATTTATGAATTAACTTTGAATTATCATTATGTCATCACGCCAATCATAATTTGTTGATAACACCTTAATTTTGGGTGACCTTTCATTTTAAATCCATGTTACTGTACATAAACTAAAACGTTAAATCAAGTTACATCGGTGTATAATGTATGACAGTTTTATCTCGCTAACTCATTAGTTTGCTTGACTATTGTCTTTTTGTAGCTTTAGTGCCAATAAAGTCAATACATAGATGTTTTAGACGATATTAATATGTTCTAGGTCATGGTGAATTGAATGTTGTGACCTATGAACGCAGATCTTAATAAGTTTGATTGGTTAACGTTATATATTTAATCAAGTGTTGATCAGCTGCTCGTTCCTCTGTGCCCACACACTGTAACCTCTCTGTCCACTGAACCATTGATCTACTATTGAACCATGTACATGTTATTGTGCGTTCGAGACACTCGTATAAGGTATTGACTTGCTGGGTTACAATCAGTGCTAAAGTGTTCTGTAAAGAACTTATTAGACCAGATTCAAGGTCTCTTCAATCATCATTGGTATGACATCTGAGCCAACTGTTTTTGTCACCTACTCCATACTTATGGTAATCAACCCTGCGTGGTCAATTCTACTAGCCACATCATATTGCCTTCGAATTACCACAAAACGGAAACTACTCATTTCATTTTTGACATTTTTATCAAAGTAATAATACGAGTTTCTATTACTATGTGTATGTTATAATTACCTTTAGGATGTAGATCCGTGTCTCCGAAGGGCCCTTTTCTTCCAATTATCTCGTGCAGTATGATACCGAATGAATACACATCAGCCTCTTTTGTACCCTTTGTTGAGTTTCCATGCAGTAATTCTGGTGATCGCCAAAACAGGTCTGCCAATATAAAGCATTGGAATATAAGCCAAGCAGCATGAAAAGAGTGACTATACCAAATACTTACCACAATTTAAACAGTAAGGACTAATTAATGACATATAAAATACACATATTTTACAAACGACACATTTACAAATTTTGTCAGTAGGTAGTGTATGCCAGGAAAAAGAATATATTACGTTTTTATGAAATTTTGCGTTGATTACGAGCACAATACGAGCCCATCAAGATGAGACCTGAGGTCGACAAAAAATTAAATATGCACAAAATAAATTGTGATAGCTGATAGCTGTTCAAGACCTTTGCCAGAAAATAAGTAAGAGCTTAACACAATATTACAAGAGCTTTAATGCAAATTTAGAGTTCGCTATACCTAACATCGTGAATTGGGTAAGCGGCCTAACTGTCATGGCAGTACTGGTCGTTAGGGTCAGCCAGATTGACTTTGGTTAATGCCTCTCGCCCACTTTCAAGATATTAGGTACATATATGGGCAATCCGACATTTGCTCCGGCGACAATTGCTCCGAAAAAAAACGACATTTGCTCGGGCGGCAAAGGATCCGGCAACATTTACTCCGACGACAATTGCTCCGACGACAATTGCTCCGGCAACAATTTTTCGGGTGACATTTGCTCAGCGACAATTGCACAGACGACAATTGCTCCGGCGACAATTGCTCCAACGACAATTACTCCGGCGACAACTGAGCTAGCGACTTTTGCTCCGGTGGAAATGCTCTGATTGTACGTAGATTCTATGTGGGTGGTTACACAGGAGAAAACATAAAGAATAAATATTGGACATATCAAATACGCCATCCACAAAATTGCTCTGCAATAAGTATTTTGTTAACATTAGTATGATGGGACGAATAAGATGACTGCTTTTGTGTGCTGAACGGTAGACGTGTATTATCTCAATGCGGACAGAACTTATGTTCATTTCTTTCGTCGGCGGGGACTTGTCGCCGAGTTAATTTATTTTAAATAAACGTGATTGACAGCTGAATGATTGGGAATACACTGTGGTTGGTTGGGTTTGTCCAT
>JAVFBY010194774.1:0-11073 GCA_034781015.1 Tonicella lineata | reverse complement strand
CTTCGTTCAATTCAAATTGTCTGCATGAGCTATCCATATTTCCCGCTAGAGGGCACTTCTTCAGCAATCCGTGTTGGCTTGAGTTTCCAATGCCGTTGGTGTGTGTCAATGGCTCGTTACTTAGACTTATTATAATAGTTTATCTGGTGTAGGCAGATAAGTTTGTTAGTTCGGTTGATGCTTTACGCCATACTTTATGTTATTCCCCTTATATTGGGGCGTACGAATATCGCTAGTAAAGGAAACCACCCTGGCACGATAATCTCAACAAACCTTAACGAGACTCAATATATATATTTACCGGACGTGGAGCATGCGTGTTTGGTAACATTCCTTCTATATATATAGTTTGGCAATAGTGGGCATCGTTATCTGGTTTGCTTGACATCTAAATGCCATTCAAATCTACCTGTAAAAGTTCTAACAGAAAAAAAATGTTCCCTTTGTGGTATACTAAAAGTTCGAACTTGACCTTGTTCGAAAGTCTGACTGGTGATCCAGCTCTATATGTCCTAAATGCGCCACATCTTAAGCTGCGCTATCATTATAGTCTCCCCTATACTTCAGAGTTTGTCTTCTTGGAACTCAAAATCCTCCGCAGTGGTTTCTTCTAGACAAGACAACACGTTACCAGGGTTGACAAGAGTTGTCTTGAAGTTGGCATATCTTTATAGACGCCGTGGTAAATATATAGAGTATAGAGCCGATTTTTGAAGCGACACATTTGTGAGCGAATATATGTCTTGCGTCATTTGTCTCTGACCAAAGGCAGCTTGTATATGTTTTAGCTTACCTATATTAGTTTTGTTGGTTACAAAAGAAAAACTTTTTTTACCATATATATACACCGCCATCATATGTGAAATACCAATGAGTCCTTGTTGAAACACCAAATTAAAAGACAAACCTTGCGTCCTGAAGAGTGATTCAATCTCAAAAGGACTATGTATATCTCGGATAACGTGTACACTCTTAGCATTTCATGAAGTGCAACATTAGTTTTAAAAATCATCCAGACTGGTAATGGCAATCTTTATTAATTGGCGGATTTACATCAAGCGGTAAATGGCTTGAAATCTGTAGCCAGTGTAATGGGACTGCATTACAATCGTTGTGGTGGAAAAGACCGAGGCTTGAATGGATCATGTTAATGGGGCTCAGTTTGAAAACAAGCTTCAGGCCAGGTTTTTGCCAGACTTAGTAATTTGTTTTTCATTCAAGCATCAAATTATATATCTCGGTCTAGCTGCGAAACAAACTGAGTATTTTTTTCATCGCAAGTTATTCATTTGTTTGCTCTGTTTGATGGCATATTACGCGAGCTGCCTAGAGGCTATATGGGCTAATTTACGCTCCTATTCATAGCGACCAGCAAGCAGAGGGTGGAAATTTTGTCTGTCGGGTCCAAGTTGGTCCTTTTCAATAGGACTAATCATCTCTTTTCAGTTGGGACTCTCCAACCTATTGAAACTCTATTGAGTCTATGGCGTCCACTAAACTCACTCCAGTCCTAAGAACAATACAGTCTAAATGAATCAGCGAGACTGCCCTGGGACTCTTTGGGGGCACGGTCTTAGATTGCTGGGGAAACTTCCGCCAGCATCGCCGCGCAGCATTGGAACCGCCAATCTAACCCAACGTTTTCTCAAACCTAGACTATAGTCAAATAGTTGAGCGGGGAACGCGGCATGGTAGTAACAAAAGCATCTTCAACTCTCCCGAAAATTGCCCCGACATTTCTTTTCTTGGTCGCACAACACTTTCGCCTTTTCTGTTTGTCCAAATCTATAAATAATATTTGTCCATAGCAATGCCGATATTGATTCTGGATATGAAACTAAAGTACTTGATGGCCATTCTACTTGGATGCTTAGCTGACTGCATTTAGTTCCACTGAGCACGTCTTAGTGTGTTTTGAGGGTAGAATTTAACTCCACTGGTCACGTCTTATATTGTTCGGAAAGTAGGGGTACAATAATAGGGATAATTACATGGGATAAAAATTGCAACACAAAAGTTTTTTCTTTGAAAATAACATGTATATTACCCTACATTGTCAGTTAGTAAAGAACATTTAATCTGATGGTACACGGAACTGCTTAAAATGTGGAATAACATATTTTAATATATAGCAATATTTAACAAATCATTAACATTTGTTTACGATAATTTAACTCAGCTGAAAATGATTTCCCTTGCTATTATACCGTTTGAATGTTCGATTGGCGATTAGAAATTGAAATGTCGCACAATAGCGAATGTAGAACTTGGACGCTTAACACGTTATTTGCCAGATATGTTGTTGATTTACAAATATGAGTGTATTGAATGTTCTTTCGAAAACAGGGGATCTACCTGCTTATTTTAGTGACCCATATTTGTCACCTGAGTTAAGGGTAGTTTGGCTGTCAAATTTCAGGTGTCATAAATGCCATCACAACCTCTATCAATTTGAATCAGCAACTAGTTCGTTTGGGAAACGACTATACAGCTGTTTTGAGTCGGCTTCAATTTAATGGCCCTGAGCTGTCCAATTCAGGATTAGTGGAAAAGGAGCCATTGTCCAGCACCTTTGTGTGTGAACAATACTCCGTGTAACGCTCCAGCGCCTTCCGAACGCAGAGTTCACGCCAAAAACACTATGTCCTGCTTCAAGTCTAAGCCCTTATGCCCGCTTTCATAATGTAATGGAAGCCAAGTCAGAAGACATCCGCCTTAAAACTGCCTCGCTATAAGCGGATTATCTTAAGAATCGGGTGAAATTAAAATGTAAAAAGTAATTAAAGTCGCCGGTACCTATTGATGTCTTGTGCATGTGGAAGAATCTATTGCGCTGGCGTTTAAACGTTAAGCAGCTCGGGAATAGAAGTTTACATGCCTTTCCGGTTTGTCAGGAGCTGTGTTAATATATGCATTGCCTGTTCATCAATCCGTATTTCAATTTCAAAATAAAAATACTGTTTTAACTAAGAATATGGCTAATATATTTTGTGACATATCCGCAGTTTTATATTTTTTTCGGAATTTAAATATGTGATGTCGTTAATCGATAATCGAGTGGGGGTTTTATTCCTATTTATTCCGTCTTGTATATATTAGAGGTCGGGAATTCTGCTCATAAATCACGCACATAGCCTGGGCTTCGGGGCAATTCATAGGGAGAGAATTGCCGCCACCATTCAGAACAATTGTTGTAGAAAGGCAATTGAGGCAGAAATAAGATTGGGAGGGATGCGGGGGGAAATGGAAGTAGAGCTTTCGAGTAATTGCCGAGAATTTGCATATCTTCATCACGTTCTTTGGAAAATGTTCCTTTGGTCGAGCCATGCGACGAGCTCTTTTTGTCATCACGAGATTATTGTTCTAGCCATAGCTGCTTCGTATTTTTTGACGCAATGCAATCATTTTTATTAAATCGCATCGAGGCTGAAGCAAAGCTAGTGCCTGCTAAATAGAATTCCATATTTTCTGATTGTATCAATGCTATTGGGTTTAGGGAGAGTTGGATATCGACCAGAGAGCTATTGACCCAACCATATCCCAGCGCTGACAATAAAACTTCCCTGAGCCTATTGTCCCGTCTTTGGAAAATCTATAGTGAAGTCTGGTGAAAAGAATTCCGACCATTATCACGGGACGTACAAAAATATATTGTTGGAATTTTCAAAGAGTCCGTTTCTTATCGGGTTGCACATTACATCGCCTAAGAGAACCATCCAATGCTGAAAAACAGCGAATAAAGCCCCTTTGATACGCAAGTCTCGCGTCTGCTATAGCTGCAATTTAGTGTTGATCATTCCTTCTACCGAACACACACGCGTCTACAAATCGTTTATATTTGCTTCTCTAAAATGTTACCTAACTTTAAAATGAACAAGAGTCTGTTTTTATATGACGAGATGAAACGCTATAAATGTAAAATTCGCCAAATCTGCCCGACTCTCTTGGCGCCCCGAAGCGCCTTCGGTTACTTTCCATTAACCTGTGGGTGACACTGAAAAAGGTAAAAGGGGGTGTGTTCATATTTTGGTTGTAAAATATTGATATTCATTTTAAAGACAGATTTATTTTCAAATCCTAAAATTATTTTGTTTTATTTTTGTTATTCAGAAAGCAGAATTGAAGATGCGGAAGCAGGCCGACAGATGTTTGACATAAGGCGTGACAGTGAAGTAACGGAGATTTTTTACGGTGTATATTCAAAAGGATTCAAATTTGCAAGGATTATTTACATTTTCTTCGTTTGAGGAAAATAAACGAAATTGAAAATTTACGATGAGGAAGTTTCATTGTGTGGCTTCGTGAATAAGTTGTGCCCGATGCCTACAAAATGAAGGTTTCGTCTAAATAAATCCCAACATGTGCTTTCCAAGTGCGTATAAAATTACTTCGTGAATACAGTGTTGTGAGCGTTTCTGATCCAAGTGTACGTCTAGCTTTGACACGTTAGTAGCGAATACATATATAAGAAGTGGGCGTTTTACGCCAAGTGAAGACATGCATTAGTAATGTACGGCGTGTACGTACTGTTGTGCAAGATTGGACTGGTTGTACGTCAAATGTAAGTTTGAAATAAACATCTTCCCTGCTACCCGTGCGTTCTATATTTGTGTGGCACTAACATGGCTGTGTCACATTTGGGAGTTTTACTCTCCAGGTAAGTTTCCCTTGTGATCAGTTCTATTAACTTCCCGGGGGTTTTCTTGATCCTCGTCTGCCTGACTCAAGGCACGTCGACTCCGGTACGAAGACCTGTTGTCAGATCAGTGTCTCCCCGGGGCGTGCTCCTCATCCGGCCCCAGACACAGAACTAAAAAGTGCAGTAATTAATGCATGGAAACTGAAGACCGATTCTGATTTATTATAGGTGTTTTGTGTTACCCAAAATAAACATTTAATTTATCTAATTTTACAATCGCAACACCATGCCATTTCCCGACTTCCTTAATTAAACATTTTCTCTCTCTTTGACATGCCGCCATATAGGTGAAATTCCCATGAGCAAGACGTTAAACACCAAGTAATCAATCACTCAATTCAAATGACAAAATAAAAAAATAGTTTTTACGGATTTACAGTCTTTTCGTTTATGTTTTAATTAATAAAAACAAATTGCAATTGCTTTTTAGTGATTAAGTGGATGAAACTTGTGTTCATAAAATTAAATGTTGGGGGGAAAGTTAAAATGTATTACTTGATACCAATGGCATGTGGAATAAATGTCCCCGGTCGGACTGTATCACGCTACTAAGATGTAGCTGCTGGCTGACACAGTGGCTGAGTTAGCCGTCGCTAGATTGGCTTTCTCCTGGTGCTGCCTCTCCCACAGCGCTGTGTTTTGCTAAGCCTCTCGCTCGAAGAACTCCCCTGCTTTCGGCGGCGAATAAGGCGTTGCTTCCCAGTGCGTTAAGGCGGGGCACCTTGAGGGTTGGCCAGGGCGTTAAACGGCAGCCCGCGGACATCACTGCCCGGGGCTCGGTGCCCGTTGGGCTGTGTGTTCGAGGAAATGGACTAAAATGAGCGTAACGTTAAATAAATGTCAAAAATAAGTTTAAAGTTTCCCCATAAAAAATACCTTTTCGTTTTTTCAAAATACATACAATATCGCAGAAATAAATTCAATATGCATCATAAATAATTACTCATTAATTAATTAATTTGATAAACATGATTACATCGACATTATTTTTGGAATATGATGCAGAGCATGGTTTATTTTAATGCGTAAATGCGGTAACAGCGATAGACAAACACCACGTCCGTTATTATTGAACGTCCTTGAATCAACGGAGATTTAAGAGAAAAAATTAACAAGTTCTTATAATTTAATTTAATTGAGTGCCTTAATAAAATAATACCATGTACACATTTTGATGTTTATAATATGCACATTCATGAAAGTATGCAAAGAGCGAATACAGTTATGTGTTTTCGAATAAATAGAACACAGTTTGAATAAAGCGAAATATTTTCTTATAGAATTTCCGCTGGCAGCATTTAAAGAATTCTACTATGAAAGAAACATAATAATTATGACTGGAAATCAGCCAATTTAAAGCTCAGTATAAGAAAAAAGAAAAATTAACAAATATTTTACGGATAAAAATACCTAATTGGAATAATATAGAGTTTTGTTTGTTTGTTGTTTTTCGCTTTTTTTTTCTTGTTTGGATGTTGTTGTTTTAACATCATTATAAGTATATAAATATTCTTTGTGTCGTGAATTTAAACAAAAAAACAATATTACATTTTATAAAATCGTTTTAACATTTTTGTTACCATGTACATATTTAAGATGTACATTGCACACGGAATTTTTGAGCGTTGTCAAACAAGTTTTAATTTTCTTTAATTTAGTCTTAGTTGTTTTAAGTCATTAACTGGAAATCAAATATGGCACTTGCGTTTAGGATGTGCTAATGGCAGAATTTTAAGCGGCCAGGTGCGAAGTGGGTACCTTCATTGTTTGATCAGTAACCTGCCATACTTAATTGAAAATCACTCACTCGCATTCTAAGATTCTTGAGTGACTTAGATTGTGTGTTTAACTCTCCCCATGTATGTTTAGATTGGAGATAAGGCAAAACTACTCTCTCTTGTTTGCTATGAATATAATTATATCCGGTGTTTCTTACGGATTAATACAGAAGCTCTATACAATTAATTAAAACAAAATCGTCACTTTAAAGAACATATAATTTCTAGATTAGAAAATGGAAGAACCAATTATATGCATATTACTAAAAATGTGTAGCTATTTACAATAATCCTATGTTTTAGTGTTGTAAATATATACAGACTGGGTTTTACGTTATTTTTCTTTGACGCATTTTTTTTCTAAACTTTAAAAAAATCGTTAAACGTTAGACATTACTATCTTTTAACAGTTTTTTAAAAATCATTAGCATTTAATTGTACAGATACAACACATCTTTTAAAAACATTTGACATATTTAATACATACAAGGAATGAAATGTAAGTCGTAACATTTTTTGCCTTGACACTTGTACACTTACTCTTTTTTATTTACCTATAAATAAAATTTAAACCTAAATAACCCTGAATTTATATATAAAATACGTGACAGTTGTGTTGCACCAATTTTGTTTGTGACAATTACTAACTTCAGGTATGCCTGTTTGTCCCATGTTCTATTATATGTACATAGAACGGGCACGAGCCCTCGTTTTGTTATATAGTGCTATACTCTAATGCCTTAATACAAGATGTTGAAATGATTCCATTCCATGGAGTGTGTATTTCTCAATAGGTTAGGCATGCCCTTTTTCTACGACGACAAAACATGGGTTTTAAATTACGTTATATTTTTACACATAAACTAAGACAGGATTCAATAGGGTTGTGATTATGGCTTATTCTTTATTCAGACAATAGACAGAATTGACTTTAGTGTACAATGCTGTTTAACACAACAGCTTATGTGTTCAATAGGTCTAAACGCTATGCCTGAACTTCATATTATACTCCGAAAAATGAAGGTATTGTAGTGACCGATGAAAAGCCGCATTTAAATGGTTAGTAGTATGACCTTACGAGGGAATGTCCAATTTCATTCATAAATTACACAATAAACCCTCACTGACAATGTTTACAAACAATCTTTTATAATAGGTGAGAGATTCGTGGCTTCACCAACAATTAGATAATGAAAAGACCAGGCCGGGTGGATTGCCTTAGAGCGTGTATAAACTGTAGTGTTTTATTGCAGTGTATTTTTTATTGTTTTGTTTTACACAGGGGTCATAATTGAGCCGATTAATTCATGTTTATGCATATGAGTCACGCAATAAACAGACAACAAAAAAAGTTATTTCTATTTTTTGACGAGACTGGGTTTTGTGTTGTATCGACCTTGGACATTTATCCCCCAGGGATCTGAAAACTTGTTTTGTTGTAGTTAAGTTGTTTCAGCAGTGTACTTTTCGCGAAATTTTGTTATATCCTATTTCGTAACCGTTTGCGTGGTATTAGTGAACATTTATAGTGAGGGCATGTGGACTTCATACTAAGTCCTGCAAATTGAATTATACAACACCTATATAGTGTGGGGCCTTAGGAACGTTGTGTAACGTTCTAGTTGAAACATGTATGCGAGCAAACCGGTCTACTATTCGTCCTTCTGTCTTCCGCTCCGAAAAGCGAATTCTACTCCTTCTGTCAAGCAATGGGCGTGTTCTCACGGGGCGATTGTTCTTTGCATGAAATGTCACTGAGCCGCTTGCGTGCACTTGTTAATTTTATTTCAGTGTTCTCTGTTTCGAGAAATGAACGATTGTCTCTAGCCGTCATACATTTGCCACCTGTTTATATCCACTATAACTCTGCCTGGAATCGACATACCTGATTTTTAAAATGTATGAGCGTGCGAGAATAAATGTTTATTTCCTATAGATATAGGCTTCCCCTATTTCCCTTGCATGCATTAGACACTGCAGTAAACTGTACTGCGTGCGGCTGGCATAATGTTATTGGTAAACATGCAAGTGATATTTTGGCCGGGCATGTTCGTGTGAGAAACATAAACACCACATATACAAGAACTCTAGCTTAGAAGAACACTATACTTAAAGACACACTAACCGGTAGACGTGTTAAACGCTATAAAACTATTTTTAAAGTGAAAATCAGCGAGTTTCGGTATTTTTCCCAGATAGAAAAAAATTATGAACTTTCCATTTTTGCCATAAACTGAAAGTTTTGATTTCCTGTTTTTCTTTAAAATAGAAGTAATAGTTTGTATTTTTTGACGTTCACCATTAATTCGACAGGACTCGACAGGGGCGGACAACTCCGTTCTAAAGAAAGCCGTTTAAATACTTAACAGATTTTTCTTAGCTAAATTGTGTACATTTCCACCTTCTCTAGGACGCAAATATCCCTTTTACATCAAACCTATAGACATCATTTCGTTCTTTCCAGAAATTGCTTTGAAAGAGCCCATGAAACCAGAAATTTGCCAGCAGTTATAGTTTTGTTTTGTTGCTGTTGCAACTTGCAAGTCTTCGATACCCACGCTGTCTTTGGCAGTCTGGAGTGCTTTCCGGCTAATAACAACGACGGGAAACATTACGTTATATATTTTAGGTAACGATGGATCATTTTAGTGATAAATTGTGTGCTAACTTTTTTCAGCGATAATCACGTATACCGGATAGTGTGGCTTTAAGTCTCTATACATCCAGCCTTTGTCCTCGAAGCCTGGCTAGCTGGGCAAGCCACCAAATAAGCTGATGCAGTGTCTCTGACGTCCCAGCCGACAATTTGAAGTAAACATATGACGCGTGGCTAGGTTCGCAACAGTTGTTGCGAAATCTAGCCAGGCACGCGACCAAATGAGCTGATGCAATGTCTCTGATGTCACAGCCCACACTTAGAAGTAAACATATGACGCGTTGATAGCAATTGACCTCGAAGCCTGGCTATATTGGCAACAGTTGTTGCGAAGTCTAGCCAGGCACGTGACCAAATGTATGAGATGTTGCGATGTGGAGTTCTCAGTCGCCACTGCAAGGCCAACACTGGGTTAAGTGTATGTAAACTTAAGCCAATAAAACTATATAGATAGTTTATTGAACCTTTTAGTAGTAAATTACTTTTTTGCTCGGTTTGATGTTTGATTAACCCTAGATTTATTCTGTAGTTGGTAGTATTAAAAAGGAAAACAACAACAGTATATGAATTACCCCAGGCTACATGGAAGTGTTGAAACACCATACAAACCAAGTTTTTGCAAATAATAGGAAGAGTTCTTTCGGAGGATTAGGGTGGCCCTGAAAAGGGCCTTTGAAATTGGATCACCCGATCACCTGATCAGTTCGATTAGGGGCTATTGGGGCTCCTGCGGGATGAGAAATGTCCGTCAGCGGGCATTCTCTGGCCATGAAATAGCCTCTGCGGTCACCCAGGTTGAGTGGCTGGCTTCTAGGTCTGGTAGTGGCTGGCTTCTAGGTCTGGTAGTGGTGTGCCCCCACCTTTCGACCCTCTTTTGGTGTCCGATGCTGCTGAATAGTCTGATTGAGTTGGGGACCACCCTGGGGGAGGAGGCTCTGGAGGGTGTCATTAATGTGGCTGATCTGGGCCTGGAAGAATCTCCGGAGCAGTGTTCTCCTTGAGTGCTCAGTTACAAACATTACTCGGGTTTGAGCGGTCCGAACTCCGGCTCAAGGCCAGTACTGAATGTATCGAAGGATTGGCCAGTGTGAAACAGACCGCCTTGGGCAGTGGGTTTTACGCCTTATACGTTTACTGCGACCTTGTCGAACCCCGTGAGGTGGGAGACACACTCGCACCCCTGTTAAGAACCGTGATGACCAAAATACTGGACTACGGCGAGGAAGTCAGTCGAGAGTTTCAACATATCCAATACCTCCCCATACAGCGGAAAAAATTCCACTGTCGAAAACGATATACGGGACGGGTATGGGCGAGTGGTCCCATTCTACCAAGGGAAGGTG
Organism: Tonicella lineata; assembly: GCA_034781015.1. NCBI lineage: Eukaryota > Metazoa > Mollusca > Polyplacophora > Chitonida > Mopaliidae > Tonicella > Tonicella lineata. Next base: position 597 of record JAVFBY010194774.1, on the reverse strand, counting down.
ATTGCAACACTACACTTTCGACGGAGTGCCCATTTCACATAACCATGAGTGCTCGACAACAAGCCAATTACTATACCCGACAAACCGGAGGCGGTGGTCTGAACGTCTTTCGTCGTGGCTACAATCGACGCCGGCATGGCATAGGGAAGCTGGTAAGCAGCTTGTTTAAACTCGTGAGACCCCTATCGATGCAAGGTATCAAAGCCGTTGGTCGACAGGCGCTGTCCAGTGATCTGAAGGCCGCGAATGATGCGGTGGAGGGGACGTCGGTGCGACAAGCTCTCAAACGCCGAGCAGGTGAAGCCGCTGGGGCGCTCATCACCCAGGTCAAACGTCGAGGGAAGGTAGCCCACCGGACACCATCCCGAGGACCACACCCGGGTTCACGCGCTATAAAAGGACGTGCGAGGGCTCGGAGGACCAGTCGAGTGCTACACAAACCCAGACGACGCATCACCACTGATATCTTCAGCTAACACCATGTCGTGCCTTCTCAACCCGAACTACCCGGCCTGTGACTGTGTCAACAGTGAGTTTGATTTGTGGGCTATGCCACCCCAGCAAAGTAGTGTCGTGGATGGTCGCTGTGAAATGTAC
>JAVFBY010194663.1:0-11074 GCA_034781015.1 Tonicella lineata | reverse complement strand
TGACTATCGATAGTTTACTATCGGAGTCTTTACTATCGCGATAAGTCGATATTTCGATGCATCGTTACAGCCCTAATGGGAAGTAACGCTAAAAAGTAACATTGGAAAAATCTTTCTCTTCTGAATCTTTTCGAATGAGACTTGGGACTTTTGGATAACCATCCCATGCATACATGTAGACCTGGTATTTACGCTTATATTTGACTAGTATAGAAGCGATTGACGTTTTTTTTAAATATACTTTGTTAGATATATTTCAGTGAGGCCGTCCTTGAGTTGCATCGGCTCCCCAATAGCCATAAAGGAAATATGCCGTTGTTTGATTGAGATTGCATTAAAAAAGCCTTAAATGTTAAACAAAGAGGCCGTTAAATCTTCTTTCACAAAAGCTTTTTAATTGACATTTTGACAGATACAGGGTCCATTAAACGACTTAAGCGACGATATTAGTGAGACTGTTCTCGATTGGCATGACCACAATATAAATGAACGAAAAGACATACTGGCACTGATTTACAGTAAAACATAATTATTTATTCCTGGTTCGGCATAAACTTAATTTAGTTTTTATGTTTTATTCTAATGTAGAAAATGACGATGACGTTACACCGTTAAAAACTTGAAACTCCGTGGAAAGTCTTATTTATTAATCTACAGAAGACTTCAGAAGAATGTGAATTATGTACAAGTGTGTGTTTATTTTCACCTAGCTACCTCGCCTCTTATATATACCTGAAGACAAAAACAGCACAAATCATGTCTGTCCCCTCCTTTATACAAGTATAAAAGTAAAGAAGGAACCGGTAAACTATATAAGATTAATAACCTTTGACGTTTTTGGTGACAGGTATACTTATTTTCGGCCTATGATATATACATGTTTGTAAGCATAACATCCGGGTTAATAACATTGATGCAGAGTACAATAATTTAACCGGTACAAAATAACGATCAAGCCAACACAAATGTAAATTAGACGTTGTTAATCCTAAATTCCTGGTCACGACATTCTTATATATTTTATTTAGTATAATCATAATAAACAAAAACAATTAAGCTATCCTTATTTTAAATTTGTACTCTACTGACTGAGCTATTGAGGACGTCGATAGAGCGATCTCAAAGTTCACCCAAGTAAAGGCTGTATTTCTTTCTCTACACAAGGCATCGACACAGAGACACCGACGCAGCATGCTTATCTATATATATTTGTACTTTTTGTATATAGGCTACATTTACAATATTATATACATATTCAATTTTCTTACACAAATCACAACGATAATGTATTATAGTTTTTGTCAACATTTTTCAGAGGCATTTCGAAGCTGATGACACCTACACATCAAGACTTTTAATATTGATAAGGACGTCTTTTAATTTCTCAACCGACGTTTCGATATATAGTGTTTTTATTTGGTGAAATAAATCAAATGAAATTGTCCCAATAAATATTCACGCTATTTCCGACATCGATCTAAGATTTGTTTAATTAAATATAAAAAGAGGCCAATATCTAAAGTCTGGATTCTGCTGTGTGGTTTTTAAATATGTAAAATAGAACTTTTGCTCTTTAGACTAAATTGTTTTTTCGGATTTAAGTCTAATCTTTTTGTAAAATTACATGAAACATCAATAAAGTAGTATGTATAGACTATTTGTTTGATATCAAATGATATTACCTTCGAAGAATTCTGAATTCTGAATTTCAGAGAAAAAAAACTTTGGTGAAATCGATTCGAAATATATTTTAGGTTTTGAAAAATGCCTACAAATATGAGCTTTTTGCAGATGTCGTCTCGATCTTAAACTTTATTGAAACTTTTTTTTAAAAAATTTGCGTTTGAAAAATATATTATAAGAAAATGAAATCTAACTTTTCAGACACACTTTCCCAAGTCCGCATGGAGTTATTATCCCCGACATGGCACAATTAAAACAAACAAATACAGGAATGAAGTACAAAAGACATGCATGCACAAGCCAAACAACTGTATACAAGTAACGATAATTAGATAAAACAATGATGTATATATATTACAAATATAAAACATAATATATAAAAATGTAGTTTTTTGTTGTTGACATTAAACATATTAAAAAAAAAAAATAACAATAATTGTTTGAAATGTTTTAATATTTAATATTGCTTAGATGTTAAAAGACATTGCATTTACAGAAAATTATTAGAAACATGTACTAAATAGGCCTACTATGCTTATATTTGTGTAGTATGAAGCAAAGTATTAGTTTTCAGAAAATATCAATCTCGAGAATGCGCGATATAATGTGCGAAAACAATAATAAAGTTTGTAAAATCTAAAATGCGACTCGCATTATTATCTTAATACTGTGTATCGCACATTCTCGAGGTTGATATTTTATGAATGATAATACTTTGGGCCATGCTACAAAAATATAGAAAACCCGGTTGAATTCATTTCAGTCGATTTTTGGCCTAACTTCTGCGGTATAGCCTCTTAAACTTATATATCACTAATATACCACATACGTTGTGGGTTTAAAAATTTTTTTATTGGAAACATGCATGGTTTTAGTTCATATCAGAACTTGAATTTGTTATTTTATCAAATCGGTCCTTTTTGGTTTTTTTTTTACATATAATTATATCATTGATATACGTATGTCAAAAATCCATTTAATGATATCATTTGTCGTCAGAGCAATTATCACCAGTGCACTTGTCGTCGAGCAAATGTCCGATTTTCCGAGGAATTGTTGTCGAGCAACTCTATATGTTGGGTACCGTTTATTTTGACATCTGAATGATAAGTGGAAGTCATTTATAACTATCGACGGTTTAGTCAAAATCTTGGTGTAAATTTGAGATTAAACACATTCACGAGGCTAAACATTTGTGGGGGGAAAATGCTATGAGGTATGTCCTTTCAAGTATGTTGTATTAGATAATTTGTTGGTACACACTGGCCAATTATTCATTTACACATAGACCTTTTTTTATTAAGAGTTTCAGTATCTTCTCGACAAGAGATACAATGAACTGTCGCAAATTCAAATATTTGTAAAAGGCGAGATTGCCAATCCAAACAAGCAGACAGTTGTAACTTATTGCGTTTTCTTAACATTCATTAGTTTAAACAGTATTTTTATTTCACAATTGGGATTGATGAACAGGCAAAGCCTATATAAACATTCATTCTAATTGTACAAATCTTTTTAATTCTTCTCGGAAATGCTCCGATCAATAGCTGCTTTTATATATTTTTATAAATGCAGAGAAAGAAAATGTGACATGCCTCCACCGGGCTGTTTTCATATAGTTACTTTACGTTTGTTTAACCAGCTTAAACATTTAGAATTTCAGGAAGTTTCACATTAGATTGTACTGGTAAAATCGTTTGTGCAGCACTTATTTAAAATAAGCTCAAGTCAATAAAATGCGGGGTATATTTGTTTATTTGTTGAAATAAAGTGGTATATTTGTTTAGTTGATGAAATAAAGTGATATATTTCTTTAATTGATGAAACAAGGTGGTATATTTGCTTAATTGATGAAATAAAGTCATATATTTGTTTAATTGATGAAACTAAGTGCATGGTATATTTGTTTAGTTGATGAAATAAAGTGGTATTTTTGTTTAATTGATTAAGTAAATTGGTATATTTATTTTACTGATGAAACAAAGTGATATATTTGCTTAAGTGATGCAAATATGTTGTATATTTGTTTAATTGATGAAACCAAGTGGTGTAATTTTTAATTGATTAAATAAAGTGGATTATTTGATTTATTGTTAAAATAAAGTGGTTTATTTGTTTGATTGATGAAATAAAATGATATATTTATTTAATTGATGAAATAAATTGGTATATTTGCTTAACTTTTGAAACAAAGTGGTACATTTGTTTAGTTGATGAAATAAAGTGGTATATTTGTTTAGTTGATGAAATAAAGTTGTATATTTGTTTAATAGCTGAAATAAAGTAAAATATTAGCTTAATTGAAGAATAAAGTGGTATATTTGCTTAACTGTTGAAACAAAGTGGTACATTTGCTTAGTTGATGAAATAAAGGGGTATATTTGTTTAATTGTTTAAATAAAGTGGTATATTTGTTTAATTGATGAAATAAATTGGCAAATTTATTTTAATGATGACACAAAGTGATATATTTTCTTAACTGATGAATATTTTTTTTATATTTGTTTAATTTATGAAATAAAGGGATATATTTGTTTAGTTGGTAAATAAAGTGGTACATTTGTTTAGTTGATAAAATAAAGTGGTATATTTGTTCAATTGATGAAATAAATTGGTAAATTTATTTTATTGATGACACAAAGTGATATATTTGCTTAACTAATGAATATTTTTTTTTTATATTTGTTTAATCGATGAAATAAAGTGATAAATTTGTTTAGTTGGTAAATAAAGTGATATATTTTTTTAGTTGATGAAATAAAGTGGTATATTTATTTTATTGATGAAACAAAGTGATATATTTGCTTAGCCGATGGAAAAATGTTTTATATTTGTTTAATTGATGAAATAAAGTGATATATTTGTTTAATTGGTGAAATAAAGTGGTATATTTTTTAATTGATGAAATAAAGTGGTTTATTTCTTTAATTGATGAAATAAAGTGATAAATTTGTTTAATTGATGACACAAAGTGGTATATTGGTTTAATTTATGAAATAAAGTGGTTGATTGTTTAATTGATGAAAAAAAGTGTTAAATTTGTTTGATTGATGAAATAAATTAGTATTTTTGTTTGATTGATGAAAAAAGTGGCATATTTGTTTATTAGATAAAATAATAACTCTTACGCGATAAAAATAAACCTTATTAAAACAATGTGATGTGTTCATTTAGACATGGATGTAGACAAATCCAGAGAATGAACACGGAATCATTCTATATGCATTTGAAACATGACCATATTATATTTAATTGTATATTTCACGTACACCTTCAGTGCATGATGTTAATACGAAACTGTTCATGAAACAGATATCATTTTTCTAACCTATATGTTTAAAGCAGGCAAAGTTTTAATTTTATTTACCTTAATTTACCTCTGCTACAAAAAAAGATACAATATTTGTAACTTCTTTTCCTGCATAAATCTCTTTATAGCCAAGATGACTGTCTCCCATTAACATCCAAAATATGGCTAAACGCACCTTTATGAAACGCGTTCAAGAAACAGTTTTAACCCACCAAGTACACGCATTAATGTTAGCAAATGTAGTTATTTCTCTTTTTCTTAAAATCTTTATAATGATCTAAGTGGATATCATTAATTCCTATCACAGCCAGAAAATAATTCTCCTTTATAAATGTTTCTTTCAATTCTTATACTCTGTCTGTGATATACACAATAATCCAATTTAAGACTTTGCGATCGCTCTGTCGACGCTCTCTATAGCTCAGTAGGTAGAGTGTTTGCCATGTTAGCCAAAGGTCTCGGGTTCGATCCCCGGTGAAGGCATGTCAAATTTTCTTGCTCTGCATTTATAAAAATATATATATTTTTTTTTCTCCAAACGTATATTATATGCTATTTATTCTTTCATAAATATCAATACTTTGTATCAATACTCTTTTTTGTTCCGATCGCCACGATTTTACACAGTAGGCCTACTACAGTTTCTTCATAAATTAAAACAATACCGTTACAATAAAAAATATCCATTTGTTACAAAATCTATAAATGCCTCGATAAAGCCTTTGGAGTCACAGTAGCTAGTAACGACTTTACATTTCAAATCGTAAAGGGGCGTGGTTATGCCAAACCACACACATTTACACGTTTGTATAACAATGCGTCACTCAGATAATTGACAAGGCTTGCAGTTTATCATTTAAATTTTCTGGAAGAATATTTAAATGCAATACTTTTAGTTACATGTACTTCCAAACTTCCATTGCACTTAGCCTACAAAGTTGGGAGTGGAATCAACGAAAAACGTCTAACTTCTGCTTCTTGAGAAAATAATTATAGCCTGACTCATGTGATTTTGTAATAATGCATAAATACCTAATTGTGGGTGCACCATGTCTCTAAGATTTTCCCACGACTCGATATTTACATAAAGCTGTTTCAGAATATAAGCGAACAGCATTGAATTGTCAATTGTGAAAGTAGTGAAATAGCGTATCGGACAAAAGTCAATAAGGTACTCCAAAAGCCCTTAAAGGTCACAGTCGTTTTTGTTGAAACTATAGAATAATTTCCTGTATGCAAATATATTCAGTGGAAAAAAAACTTCTTACGATATCAGCAGAGTGGCTCCAGTTCAAGCAAACCTTTTGTCATTGGCGTAACCTTATAATTGGCGTAACCTCAATGTAATGTTATTTATTTTCTACATAACTATACTAGTTCGTTTGCTATAAGAAAACATGAAATATCCGATTGACCTATTACAATGGCAAAATATCTAATTTGGCCTTAAGTCTGACTTTGGGAATATTTAGTCATTAATATATTTTATTATTGTTATATATGATATTGGTCAGAAATATTTAATATATATTTGTGCCTTTATATATAGATTGCAATTTCTTTGAAGTTCATAGTCTACTTTTCCGAATTAAAGAAAACGAACGGAATTTTATTTTTAGGGCTGGCGTAAGACAAAAACAAAGCACAGCTAAAACGACATTAGTATTACACGTTAAAGATGTGTTTTGCTTTTTGTATATCTTTATGAGTATATAAAGGCCTTTACTTCATACTAGAAACAATACCGCTACTTTGTGTTTCTATACTTAAACAGTAAATTGAGACACATCAAGAAAAAAATGTATTTATGAGTTACCAGTACTCGGCCAAAGGTAAATAAAACCAAGCCAATGACACAAAGTATGTATTACTCCCTTTAAGAAAATAAACAATACCGACAAGTAGGCCTACCGTTATCTGTCAACGTGCCTCTTATGAATAGGATTGGCCGGGGTAGGGCGGATTCTCCTAAAGCTTTGGTTATAAAAAAGGACCGATTGGGGTGATATAAAAAACGGAGAGGAGCAACTGTCCAGTCCACTGTGCTACGAATCAGCAACCAGACTGTATACCTTAAAAAAAAACGGTAAGCGTATATGCTTTTGTATTTTTTTTTTTTTTTGTTTCACTACTTATTCTATGTATTTAAAGATAGGTATGAACGAAATAAATGTATTCGTTGTTTCAACTGAAAGAAAATAGATTATTTTCCGTCAATGAAAACTATTGTTTCTGGTCGATTTTTTTTTGTGTAAGCCGCTTTTGAAAAAGTACCGTTGATAAGCATCAATGTAATGGTGCAGAATTAAATAGAAAAAGAAGAATATAAGAAATAAATCGATGATTGATATAAGACCCTACTATACCATGTATGATTTGAAGAAGTTACAGAAAAGGAAAGCCCTAAACAGTGATTTAAAAAAAAAAAGGCATATTTCGTGCTTGATCATAATAGGATACATTTCAAGGCATGGCTATGCTTTATTTGCCCGATAAAACTATATAAATATTGCTTCATACTTTCATTACTCCGACCATAACAGTATACACGTATACGCCAAATTTGGCTGATCTCTTTTCTGAAAGGCTTTGATGCTGGACAATACGTTACGTGACAGTCGCCTTTTACTTTACTTCACTCGCCTGTGTCGCAGAGAAGAGCATACAAGTTTACCTAACAAAAACAGTCAAACATGTTCTGTGGTCATATGTATATTGTGAATTTTTTTAAATGCATCTATTCTGTTTGGTTACAGTATTAAATAGGCTATACGGCAGAATTTCGGATGAAGCTTTGGCATAGTTTCGTGAAATTTAAATAATTATACACCTCTGCATGCAGTAAAGGGATATCTGATGTTGTGATAATAAAATAATCCAAAGAGTTACGCGAAATCAACATAACTTTTTCTGCCATGGCACTGTTGACTAAATTGGCAACCTTGGTAGTATGCATTCCATGGCAGTTTTCTTGGTCCCCGTTAGTTTATAGCAATCTTTAGTAGTTTTATAGAAAAGTCAGTTGACATGGTCTCCACCGCAATTATTTGTAACATGTTAAGTTATTGGTTTTGATACAGAAATTGATATTGTGACTTTTTTTCTACAAAATATATTTTGAAAAAATTCAAGTTTTAAATATTACGTCATAAATTTAGTGTTTGTGTAAAGATAAGTTGTAAATTCCTTACATGTATGTAAATACGTGTGCATATTTTCACAACATATTGCGTCCGGTAAACTCATTCCTAAAACTTAGTACCGGTATAAATGTGTAAATAAAATCAGATCAGTAGCACGTACAAACAAAAGGTTGTAGGCAGTAGGTCCTACGGCAAGATTTGTATATCCGCGCAATTTTTATTTATGACCTCAATACTCTGACATGTAAGTCTATGACAAATAGTTAAAGCCTCACTAACCGCTAAACGAGATTGTAGCTTAAACAATATAAGCACACAATTTAGCACTAAAATGACATTTCGTTACCTAGAATATATAATGAAACGTTTCCCGTTGTTGTAATTAGTCATTAAGCGCTCTATAGACGGCCAAAGATATTTGTATCTAACAGCCTATATAGCTTAAATAGTCGTGCCCATGCAGTTATCGCAGATGTTGTGGCGCGTTTATGTTTATTTACATGGGTGCCCAAGTAAATACAAACTTTAACTTTGTTTTTAAAGAAAAATAGGAAATCAAATTGTTCCGTTTAAGGCAAAAATGGAAAATTCATAACTTTTTTCTATCTGGGAAAAAAACTACAGAAACTCGCCGATTTCCCTTTTATAAATAGTTTTAGCTCATTTAGCGGTTAGTGGGGCTTTAAGTTCAGAAAATGGATATATTTGCTGTTGATACGTTGAATTGAATTGAATACTTTGTGCAACATTGGAAAAATTAAGATCTTTAATTTATATTCGAATTCCTTTATACGTATTATTTTCGCTATCGTTTACATCTGTCTTAATAATCTAAACTTGTTAAAAAATTTAATGTGGATTAAATATAAGTATTATTATTAGTAATTGAACGCAGGGTTAGTTAGTAAAGTTTACCTGCCTCCACCATTAGATCTACTATAATGCATTCGTAAGGACACTGCACTCGTTTATTTGAAGTAAGTGCATGTGTTAAACAGTCCAGGATTCGTGTACGTATAGAAATTTGATAACTTCTGATGTACTTAAAACTAACTGCTTATGATAAACCCTGGCATGGGTGTGGTACCAAACGTTTTGGTAATATCGAGTGAAGGTAGTTAACATTTCGGACAGCCTACGTCAGCAGACATGTAGCCGATATGTCGTAATGTAAGACAAAATTCAGTTGAGCATTCGCTGTCGAATGGCCAGTAAGTACCTACATGTATATATAGACTATAGGCCTATATAGCAATATAATAATTCAAATCTTTCAAGGGTATATATACTTGGAAGGAGTGCACTTCAGATAAACCCGATCATATGTATTGTTTCTAACTTTGAAGTTTACTTTCAACGCAACTTTCCAATGTCCATTCTGGCTTGTAAATATGGAAAACATACGTTAGGGTTTTTACTGTTCTTAGGCCTAACTGTACGAGGCATGTTTTATTCTCAACGAATGGAACTCTTTACGACGGCGTTCAACATCATGTACATCAATCAGATATACCCTTTTCCGCTAATATGACATAGTTCTTATATGAGAGAGATGTCAGAATAAACATCGAATGTTGGATTCCATATAAATCGTGGGTCTAGTTTTTCCAAAGGTTACTCACGCCGGTAAAGTGGGGGTGATTACTGAAAAACCGATGACACGAGTGCCTCGTGCAGTTATATAATACCATATATTTATTTATTTTATTTTTCTGATAAGTTTTATACTTATGTGTTCATATCTTATTTTTTTCAGATATAATTTTTCATATCTTCACCATGAATACACTTGTGTTTCTAATCGGGGTCTTGACGCTCTCCATGGTAAGTCATTTATCGAAGTAGTAAAAATAAAAAATCTCTTTAAAATTGTCGTAGTCAATATTTTCTTACTCAATTCGACATGTAAATTAGTATCATATTAATAATATTGACAGTCAAGCCATTATGCTAAACATTAAATAACTAAGTCCACAGAGCTTGTCTGGTGCTTGGACATAAAGTAATCTCTTTCGCTAGTCATTTCTAATTTAACTGAAGCGAGCTCATTCAAGTAAGCTAGTGTTGTGTTAAAGACCGACTAACCACCAAATGGGCTAACACTATCAAAGAAAAACCGGCGAGTTTCTGTATTTTTCCCAGCTAGGAAAAGTTATGAACAATCCATTTTGCCATAAACTGAAATTTTGATTTCCTATTTTTCTTTAAAATCAAAGTAAAAGATTTGAATTTTCGTGGTAGGCCTACCACAAAAAAGTCAACTCGCATGCGCGTCCCTACATCAGCGTAAGGATAACTGGACACAACTAGTTAAAGCTAAGGCTGTTAGATACAAATGTCTTTGGTCGTATAGAGTGCTTTATTGACTGGTTTCAACAACGGGAAACATTGCATTGTATATTTTAGGTAAAGAAATGTCATTTTAGTGATAAACAGTGCGCTAATATTGTTTAAGCTTCTATCTCGTTAAGCCGTTAGTGGGCCTTTAAATACCCATGTATTCCTGTCTTATATTTAGTAAAGTTTTACTAGTTTAATGTTTCAATATATGAATGTACCAAGTAGTTATACAAGCTGGTGTTTTCATTTTGTAGATTTTGTCATAATAGCAAAGCACAGTTTTTAATAGGCCCTTTCTGCGTGTGCTTCAAAAGTTAAAGTTTCAAACTCCAAAAATAAATCGAAAATTATTTATATGTTTTTCAACAAATGGCCTACCACACCACCACTACAATGCGCATGCTCGTGCCTCCAAATTTCGCTGAATCTCGCTAATGCCGAACAGGTCTATTGTTAGTGAACTTTTTGTGCCATATTTTTGTGTTTTAAAGAAAAGAATATTTGAGTGAATATTCGTTAGAATCGTCACACAACATTGTTTCTCAATGAAACAACTTCACAATTATAATAACATAAGCGAACTATATTATAATTTGTG
>JAVFBY010194552.1:0-11074 GCA_034781015.1 Tonicella lineata | reverse complement strand
ATTACAGTTTTTATGTTATATCCTCATGTATGTGTTGTGAACACGTAAACTTTAAAATTAATTTACCGATTAAGTTTAAACTTGGAATGTAGCTTTTTCAGGTCACGAAGGTGGATGAGATTGCATTCCACCATATTCATGGCAAGAATATGGCCGCCATTACAGTTTTATGTCATATTCTCATTAATATGTTGTGAACACAACCACTTTACAACAAATTCACCATTTGACTTCAAACTGTGAATGTGGTCTTTTCATGTCAAGATGACAGATGGGATTGCATTCCACCAAATTGATGGCAACAATATGGCTGCCATTAGGCTTACAGTTTTTATGTGTTATTCTTATTTTTGTGTTGTGAACACGTAAACTTGAAAAACAATTTACCACGTTAGTTTCAACTTTCAATGTACAATGTAGCTTTTTCAGGTCACGAAGGTGGATGAGATTGCATTCCACCATATTCATGGCAACAATATGGCCGCCATTACAGTTTAATGCACTATTCTCATTAATATGTTGTGAACATGACAACTTTACAACAAATTCACCATTTGACTTCAAACTTGGAATGTGGCATTTTCATGTCAAGATGGCAGGTGGGATTGCATTCCACAAAATTGGTGGCAACAATGTGGCCGCCATTACAGTTTTTATGTGATATTTTCTTTTAGGACTTGTTAACATGTAAACTTTAAAACAAATTTCCAAATTATTTTAAACTTGGAAAGAAGCTTTTTCAGGTCACAGCGTCGGATGGGGTTGCATTCCACCATATTCATGGTAAAAATATGGCGTTTTAGTTTTAGGTGATATTCTCAATTATGTGTTGTGAACACGACAAAAGGGTAAAAAACAATTTCACCCTTTGACTTCAAACTTGGAATGTGGCTTTTTCATGTCAAGACGGCAACTGGATTGCATTCCAACAATGATAGCAATAATATGGCCGCCGTTCCAGTTTTTATGTGAAATTGTCATTCATGTATTGTAAACCCACAACTTTAAAACAATTTCACTATTTGACTTTAAACTAAGAATATGGATTTTTCCGTGTCAAGATGGAGGATGGGATTTTATTCCACAAAATCAATGGCAACAATAAGGCCGCCATGACAGTTTTACATAATGTTCTCATTTATGTGTTATGAACACAACAATTTTAAAACCAATTCAGCATTTGACATCAAACTTGGAATGTGGCCTTTTTATGTCAAGATGACAGGTGGTATTGCATTCAACCTAATTCTTGGAAACAATATGGCCGCCATTATAACTTTCATATGGTATTCTCATTTATCTTTTGTGAACACAACAACTTTAAAAACAAGAAAAAAAAGCTAAAAATTGGAGCAAACCGCGTGGGGCCTGATCGTGTTTAATCTGCCATTTTGATGGAAGCAGTATGGACAACTTAATTATTCGTCTAAGGAATGGATAGATTCTTTAAATATCGCATATCGTTCATTAATGTGCACCCACTTTACGACATCCACCCACTGCACACCCGTGCATACAACCATATAATAATCTTGCTTAGTGCCAAACGGTATTGTCTGAAAAAAACTATTGTTAAGTCGCCCAGAGGGAGATAATAGTGGCTTTACACAAAATTCAATGAAAGATTTATGAATGATAATGAATGAAAATTACACTGTTGTAGTGGACAAATACATTGTTTGAATGTTGTCCAATGCCACCAAAAAGTAGAAACGACAATACAAGAATTAAATTGTTGTCGACTTACATGAATACCAATAAATAAAACAAATATTAAATTCGTGTGGAGTTTCATGAAGGCCAATAACTAACATAAACACACCTTATTGCACAGTTAAAAGCCAGTATATATGAAACTCAATAACTTTTTCCCTGTGTCAAAATTAAGAAAAAACGCTAAAATAAGTACTTTGTATTGATCTCTTATCACCCTGTCAAGTTTCATGAAATTTCGTTCAGGGACTACCGAGAAAAAGCATTTTGAACAAAGTGTCCGCAAGAACAAGAAGAACAACAAGAACTCTAGTGGGCATGGGTGCATGGGGGCATAGATGCCCACGGGTAAAAAGCTGCATTGGAGCAGTCAAATTAATGGAAGTGGTTATAAAACTAGTCTTATGATATATGTTTTGAAAGATAACATTGCAAATGACCAACACAGTTTGGTGCATTGTTTTAAATCTTCATTAAGGAAAGTCTCATACTGAATAGTAGACATTTCACATATTGTTATGTATTCTGTAACATAAAGTTTGCTTGATTCTCCTCTTGTTTTTAATACAGTTATGTGACATTGCAGTAAACTGGTCAGGTGGCCTTCATCATGCGAAGAAATTTGAGGTAAAGTAATACTTTTTATTATTTACATGTGAAAGTCTCATTCGGTGGAGTGTTGGCCCTGCTGGCCAGAGATCCTGGGTTTGATCCCCGGTGGAGGCATATACAATTTTCTTTCTCTACGCTTATAAAATATATATCTAAAAGATAAGGATTTACCTCGGAATTGTTTTGCATCATATGCATTCATTTCTATTATATGAAATGGAAAGTTCATAACTTTTTCTATCTGGGAAAAATAGAGACACTCACCGTTCTACCTTTTGTAAATAGTTTTAGCCCATTTAGAGGTTAGTGGGCCTTTAAGTTTTCTCAGCATTTAATAAAATGCAATTGTTTTACTTGACTTTTTTTTAACAAAGAACATAAATAAACATTAACATTATAAAGGCAGCAATATGTTGTTTTGTTTTGTTTGTTTATATAAACCTGTTAAGATTAGAAATTGTAAAATTTCAGTAACATGTACATATATATCAAATTATCACGCTTGAACTGAAATACACTGTTTTTTTTTCTCTCTCTCTTTTCTTGACAGGCTTCAGGATTTTGCTATGTAAATGACATAGTTATAGGAATATTAGAATTGCTTAAGTGAGTATCTGATTATTTATTTTTATTGTGATAGATGAATATAAACATTCAAAATAGAACGAGAAGGATTCAATTATTGTAGACATACTCTTCAGTGGTTGAAAGGCTCCAGTTTTCCTCTCGTAATACAATTATAAAGTAAGACTTGGGGGGGGGGGGGGGGGTTCTCTCGGTTTTTTTTTCTCGTTTTCTTTAGCGTTTCTCAAATTTTGTTTTTACAGACATCATCCCCGAGTATTGTATATAGATATAGACATTCACCATGGCGATGGAGTTCAGGAAGCCTTCTACCTCACTGACAGAGTCATGACCGTATCCTTCCATAAGTATGGCAACTACTTCTTCCCAGGCACAGGTAAGTCAAAAAAATTATATTTCAATTTATTCTTTATGCGGTACTGTTTGAATATATTGTAACTATGAAAAAAAAAATTTGTTTTGTGGATATTTTTTATAATATACAGCCAGGGTTATGTACTAGAGAAATTCAGTGATCTCTTCCTGGTGACGATATAAAGTGCCAAAATATAGAGTTTAAAATGAGTTAAATGTTCTTCTAGGTTACACTACTCTTGTCGTTGTTGCAAGTAATATGGCTAACCCATATCTACGTCATTAAATGTTTTGTGCAATGCATTAGACCACGTAAATTTAATTTCTTGTTTTAATTCATATTGCTTCTTGCTTCTTGTTTGGGAAGAATCGAGGCTAGTGGAATAGAGACATCCAATAACATATTTATAAACCAGCGCTCGACACTCTCTGTAATAGGAACCATGTGACTTTGTTTGTTGTGGAACTTGAGAAACAAGATATTAACTTTGTATGATTCAGTCAACCCCAGGTTTATTTAACCTACAATGCATTATGATAAACAACCTATGACATAGATATGCTTGGACGCTATTGCATTTTAAATCATCATAAAACCCTCAATTAAAAATTCTTAAATTAGACTAGCTTGTTAAAATTAAATAATATTTCTCTTTGATTTCTTTTTGATGACTTGCTTTGAGTCTTTGAATTGCTGAGTTGACATCATATTTAAATGTTTCATCAGTTTGCAAGATTGATAAACATATCGTCATAGGTAATCAAGTGAATTTATGAAATATCCCATACATACTATTTTGGTTGTATTTGTTGATTTTGTTAACCATAGCCTAAGCAAATTTATGATAGTATTGACTACCAGGCAAGCTCTAATGTGGCACAACGATTTAATGATATTTTGATAATCATTTTGTTCCTTTTCATTAGTGTTAATAAATTTCTAACCACATCACAGTTTTTCAGTATTTTGTTGTCAAGGAGATATGTTGTAGATCTAAAGTGCTTTTATGTGATTGAAACGCTTCACTGATTAGCTTTACTAACTGTCCTGTATTTGATTGTATAGGTGATATGTATGAGACAGGGGCGGAGAGTGGGAGATATTACTCAGTCAATGTTCCTTTACGGGAAGGTATTGACGACCAAAGTAAGTTCAACTGTCTGTGGTCGGTTGTTCAAAGCTCTGTTAACTTCCAGATACATGATGTCATGAACAATGCATTTCTGTTATGGTGTGATGTCAGTTTCTGTGTGATGCAGCGTCATCTACCTGGCCGTAAGGCTATCGGAGCTTTGAGCAAGATTCTATTTTGTTGTTAGTACACACAGGTACTTTATGTTATATTAGGGTAACTGAGATGTTTATTTATTCTGGTCTTTCATGTTGCCAGTGACATGAACGGTGGTTTCCTCCACTCATGGGGCTGGCACGCCGTCACATAGGTGAAATAGCCCTCAGTACGGCGTTAAACCCCAATCAATCAATCAACTAGCAAAAAATACTTTGCCAAATTTTTAATAAATTGACATATAAGCTTACATTACAACCTGTGTGATACGATGGATATCACTGACTCGAGACTGTAAAATATCACAAGCCTCTGGTGATTGATTTTAAAAAATTAACGACTGAGATGAAGATTGAAAATAACACATGATGATGTTATCACACGGCTATCACACAGCCTGGTGGTATCGGGGTTGTGGTTTGAAAACATCTTCTGAGGTTATTTTTTAAAAAATATGCTATTTTTGGTTCTGTTCAAATTCTAACTGTCGGACATGTTAGATATTTTTGCCAGTTGGTGCGATGCTCTTGTCTTGTCTTGGCTCAGCTAGTGTTTGTTAATGTATATATAGGTAAATTGAACCGTAAATGCAATGTTTATTATGTGTTACATGTCTAACTTTAATTTTGTAATTATGTATAAAATATATTATTGTTAATTTTTGTAGCCTACATGCAGGTGTTCAAACCAGTCATACAATCAGTTATGGATTTCTATCAACCTACATGTGTTGTCTTACAGGTAGGGCTTTCTCTACTCCTGTCTACATAGTTCTCTCTCTTGTCTTCTTTTCAAGTTAGGAGCAGGTGTTTGGCGAGAGCTTCCTGATGCCCTCGTGCTCACATATATAAGGGGCATCAGGAAGCCGTTTTCTCATGATGTCCTGTCATATTTTTGATTGATATTAACCAAGCTGATCAATTAATTAAATTATACCAAATAAACTATAAAGAGAAAAAAGTATTGACTATTTGAGCTACACAGTAATGTGTGTCCTAAAACTGCTAATTCTGGAACCATAAAATTAATATGTGAAAAATCATACAAATCATACACGTTCTTTTTCCCCAAATGTTTTCAGTGTGGAGCAGACTCATTGGGCAGTGATAGACTGGGATGTTTTAACCTTAGTATTACAGGCCATGGGTAAGTCTTGTTAACAAACGTATTCAATAAAAGAAAAATTTTGCTTTGGACTTGCCGGTGGTTAGGCGGGAGCTTCCTGATGGCCTGGTGCTCTAGGAGTTAAGGGGCACTAGGAAGTAGATTTTTTTTGTGGTGTCGTTTTTTGCTCCTTTTCTTTTCCTTCTTCTGTCTCATCTTTTATGTTGCCAGTTACGTGAACGGTGGTTTCCTCCACCCATTGGTCTGGCACGCTGTCATATAGATGAAATACCTCTGAGCGCGGCGTTAAACCCCAATCAATCACTTTGGACTTTATTCACACCACCTCAATTTGCACATGTTAATAATATTATTGAAATTTTGTTTTTCTATGAAAAAAAAATCATTGTTAAAAAAAACAAACACTAACAAATAATAGTTTATTCCTCTTCTGATAACAATCATTGTTATACTCAAGGGCTTAGGCAGAGGGGTGTCCACCCATCCTTTGGAACCCTGGATTGAACAATTGCCTCATTTAGACACCCTGTTTTAAGAAAGTTAAACATGCAAGAGATAGGGAAATTGAGAAAATTTGACACCCGGTTACTAAAAACTGACCATTTTGGACACCAAACTTTAGATTTCTGGTTATATTTAATCACTTTTAAAAAGTATGACGTTATAAAACCCGAATCAAACCAAAAGTAAAGTTTTTCTTTCTTTAAATATAGGTTTGCCGACACCGTACGAAAAACCCTGTTCATAAAAAATCTAAAACACAGCTCTACCAACTGAGCTATCAAGTTCATCTGGGAACAGCTCCCTCGTTCGTTCCTAATGTACTGCACATTGACAACTGTCATGGCGCAATATAATTTTTAAATATTTTGAAGATAGTCAGTGTTTCAATTTCTTTCTTAAGTAAATTAACAATGCTATTCAATGTTGTCCTCTTTCAGAGAGTGTGTGAAAGTGGTTAAAGACTATAATCTACCAATGTTAGTGCTAGGGGGAGGAGGCTATACCAAGAAAAACGTGGCTCGATGCTGGACGTACGAAACATCAGTGCTCTTGGATGAACAGATTAGCAATGACCTACCTCTGAATGGTATGCTTTGAAAATCATCAAATCTCTCTTCTCATTTGTGAGAAAAAAAGGCCTAGTTTTTTAAAATTTGCCTGTCTTTTTTTTTTAATGTTTTCTTCTAGTTTATGAAAAAAGCAGTTTGTAAGTTTTGCCGTCAAGAAGATAAGCAGGGGCCTGTTGTTACAAGGCCTGGTAACTGAATGGTGAGCTAGATAACCTTGCGTGATAATGAATTAGATTTATGTTGCATAACAATGGGGCTCTTGTCATGGCTGAGTGGTTAGCGCATATGTCTGCTGATCCTCCTTTGATGTACCGCACGGGTTCAAGCCGCCCAGTGGACCTGCTTAGGTGTATGAGACAGGGGTCGTACACCATAGAGCTTTCAAATTTCAAGGTCTTTTCAAGGTTATAGTTTCCGTTTTCAAGGTACGTTCAGAGTGGTCGCTAATTTAAACAAGAACAAAAAGCTTGAAATTCGAGCAAACCCAGCTGATCGTGTTAAATCTGCCACTTTTATGGACAACTTTATTACTCTCTAAGGAATGGATAGATTCTTTAAATATCACATATCGTCCATTGGTGTGCACCCACTGCACGACATCCACCCACTGACACCCATCCACCCACTGACACCCATACAACCATATATTAATCTTGCCAACCATAATGTCAGAAAAATACTATTATTAAGTCGCCCAGAGAAAGATAAAAGTGGCTTTACATAAAATACAGTGAAAGTTTTATGAATGGTAATGAATGTAAATTACACTGTTGTAGTGGACAAATACATTGTTTGAGTATTGTTCAATGCCACTATCACACCAAAAAGTAGTAAAGTACTTACAAGAATTGAGTTCGTGTGGACTTACATGAATACCAATAAATAAAACAAGACTTGAATTCGTGTGTACTTTCATGAAGGCCAATAACTAACATAATCATACCTTATTGCACAGTTAAAAGCCAGTATATATGAAACTCAATAACTTTTTCCCTATGTCAAAATTAAGAAAAAACGCTCATAAGTTCTATGTATTGATCTCTTTTATCCTCCTGTCAAGTTTCATGAAATTCCCTTCATGGACTACCAAGAAATAGCATCCAGTGTCCACAAGAACCAGAACTCTAGTGGGCTTTAGACCCTGTGGGGCATAGATGCCCACGGGGTAAAAATACCAGTATGTTTGTGTTTTTGGGACTGGTATGCATACTTCATAGGATGGGGCACCATTTTCTAATCTTTATTTTTAAAGGGATCAATTTTCTAAAGTGGAAGATGTGACCATGTAAAAAGTGTAACTGCCTGATATAGTTACAGCAGACACCTTGACATTTTTATTGCTATCGGCTTTTGGGGTATCGACACACCAACAAAAACAATTCTGAAAGTCATAAGTTTAAGTGCTTTTCAAGGTCTTGAATTTGTATTGTTATTTTCAAGGTAGTGTACGAACCCTGATGAGAGAGTCACCACAGTAGGTGACTTCAGCTATTGCAATACCCGTTAGTAAGACATTAAAGACCAATCAAAAAAACAAACAAGCATAACAATGAATTTGAGTTGGAATATGTGTGTAAAGAATTTGTCAACACCCTCTTAAGTCAGCCAGAAACTTTTTTTTAAAAAACTGTCAATATGGCTAAAAAAAATGACTAAAACTTTGGAGATTGATTCATGCTAAATTGTTCCCTGACATGGGAAGTATTTTCATAGTTAAGCAAATAAACAACTACATGTAAAGTATACTGGATTGCATCTGACACATTTGGTCACTTTTTGTTTTCTTTGATAACATGGTTTTTCCTGACTAAAATGACACATTATTTTACCCAAACTAAAGGAAAGTAAACATATGACTAACGCAAATCTGCCATGTCTATAATTTTGGCCAATAAAAATTTCGCATGGTGAGCTGGCCCTGCATGCATGGGCATGACATCAATTTCTTTATGACCCCATACATTTACCTTGGCCGGTATATAACCGGCTTGGTCACAAAGAGGCTAATTAAGAGGCAAATTATGCGGTCGTCAATCGGCGAATTACTGCTGTAAGAATATGCACTGTCTACATGACGATGTAATACGACAACTGAGTAATCCAATTTTTAAAAATCATTACTATCAAATGTAATTGTGCAAAGATTGACATTGTTTTAATTATCTTTTGATAAGCTATACACATTCACACAGATTTCCAAGGAATATGCTTTTCAGTAAAAAGGGGTTTTCACACCTTGAAAATAGTGCACGAAACTGAAAGCTTGACATGTCCCTTTTTCTGTGTTTCTGTGGTTTCTGTGTCAATGGAAAAGTGATATATATAAATAGATTATGATGTGGTTTTTATGAAGTTTCCTTCTGGTTTTCAACTGAACATCAGCAGTGTAGAGTTGTTATAAGTGATATATAAAAGTTAACCAACGAGAGCCAATGTATTACGATAAATATCACTAGAGTCTTTTAATTGAGCAACATTATGAGCTGGAGGCAGGTGATTTTCTAAAATAAGGCGAGGGTGATAGTGGTTGTAATACACTGGCTCAAGTTTAATAATTAATCTTTTCCTCACATGATTATGCAATTTTTTTCACTTTTGAGGGATTTACACCAGGAGACGTCATAGAAGGATTTCAACAAAGTGTTTAACCTTGTTTAGTCGCCGTGACGTTACAAAAGTGATGACATCAAAAATGGGATACCATTTCTTCATGAAGTTTGAACTACTGTTAGATAGTATTAATACATGTAGTCTAGTGTATTACGACACAATAATCAACAGCTGCTCGGGAGTGGAATTATTGAGAGTGACAGTGTGAGAAATAAAAGAATATCATGCAATTATATATAACAAACTCTGATTAACCTAATGTTGAAAGTCCTATGTTTTTTACACTTAATCTCACCTTTTCTACTATAATGCTCCTAATCATTCTGATTAGCATGCTTGTTAACACTTGTTTACAAACTTTAATCAATAACCTGTCTGAGTTATCCCCCTAAGGCTTCCACCAGGGGGCTCTGCTTGTAGACTTTAGTCATGCAATCATTCATATCCTCATTCTATCTCTGTTAAGCCTCTGTGGCTACATGCTTACTAGTTTTCAGACAAAGAAACCGGTTCTAATAGGACCTTTGTGATAGGTGTACACAGGTGGCCTTGGGTACATGTATTCAGTGAACTTGAATACAAAGGCTTGGATATTTATTTGTGCATACTAAGGGTTGCTTATGGAGCTCCTAGGTGGTGATGTATAAATTATTTATTAATGACATTCCAGGTGGGTGTGGCATTCTGGCAGACAAGGAGGCCATAATGGCTTTTTGGGGTCTGTAGGCTGGGCTAAGTGTGCACAGTTTGGCTTTAACTGTGCATGCTTAGGATTTATACTGTGCTTAGGGAAAGATTCCTAAGTTGTAATGTATAAATTATTGTTGTCTGTCCTTCCAGGTATGATGTGACAGACAAGCAGGGGCTCACAATGGCCTGTAATATTTGTCAACATGTGAGCCACTGAGTCTGTGTGATATAAATAGGGCTGTTTCGCCTATGCCAATCGGCAACCCATGCCTATTTTTATCGCCCCAAACAGGTTATTTGTCTCGGGTTGTTGGTTTGGGCTCCCAGCCAGACACATATGATGTGGGATTTTATCGGGCTGGGGAGTGGAGCGTCCATGTTATTCATTCATCAGTTGAGGGCCCACCAAAAGGTTGGGGGGCTGATACTGGGCATGTGCAGGCTCTCCCGACTTTAGCAATCCGTCCAGTAGTAAACAAATATTTCCCCGGGGTATCTCCGGGTGAAATAAAACAGGGGATTGGGTAGCAGGGCAGGCTGCACAGGTGGTCTTCCACCGTAGTGCACGTTACTCCTGCCGCATTTACAGATTTGTCCCGGTTTACTACAGGTTTGGACATGACAGGGGTCCCCAGGGGAGTGGGCGTCCGTCACGCTTTCATAACCCTAACCCTTACCAGAATATTAGTTTCGCCTGACCCCAGGCCCCTCTGGCCTACTTCATATGCTAGCCCGCACTTTGATACCAGGGCCTGTAACATATCCTAGCCCTATGCCTAACCTAGGCCGTATGTTATTCCTACCCCTAGGCCGACTTTCGTCTGGGGTGGATAGGGTGGGGGAGGTGAGCTTCATAAAGCGCCTTCAGCTCATTTTAGGCCAGAGGGTGGGGAGGGGGGAGGCGGACATACAGTACCAGCCAGCAGAAAACCCAAATACGAGCAAAGCAATATCGCGATATGAGCAGCGCAATATCGCGACACGAGCGCGAGATAAGCTGGAGTGTATCGCGATACAGGACAA